>JANHGL010039341.1:0-76278 GCA_024611195.1 Ceyx melanurus | reverse complement strand
GGGGAGGGGAGACCCTGGGCCTGGGGGGGGGGGGAGGGGAAGCTGTCAGACCCCCCCCAGTGCCTCCCCGTAACCCCCAGTAGCCACCAGTGTCCCCCCCGCAGCCCCCCGTCCCGTCGCCGAACGCAGCTCCTCACAACCGCCTCCAAGGAACTACTGCTCTAGTGCTCCGCAGTGTTGCTATTAACGATCTTTAAAGGGAAAAGGATGAGCTGTGAAACTGACAAACTCTGCTGCCCCGCCGGCCGGCAGCCCCCCGGGGCCGGCTCGCCCGGGGACCAAGCGCCTGCCGCAGGCCATCGTGGTGGGCGTGAAGAAGGGCGGCACCCGCGCCGTGCTGGAGTTCATCCGAGTGCACCCCGACGTGCGCGCCCTGGGCACTGAGCCCCACTTCTTCGACAGGAACTACGACCGCGGGCTCGAGTGGTACAGGTGAGGGCACGTCCCGCTCCTATCGGGTAACCCCTGGCGCGGACCCGACCGTCTCCTTCTGCCCTCTCCGCCCCCCCTCCCGGTACTCTCGGACTTGGCTTTCGGGTCCGCTCCCAGTGCGCGGCGGGTGCTGTCCCTTTCTCCGGTGCGTCGGCGGGGCGGGAACGGGCGGGGCGGAAGCGGGCGGTCCGGAGCGCACGGGCGGGAGGCCTGGTGTTGCCGGCGGAGGCTATCGCGTGACAGCACTCGGGGAATTTTCCCTCTTCCTCCTCCTCTTTCAGTGTCCCGCGGGGCCGGGCTGGCTCTGGGCAGGGCAGCCGTGGCCCAGCTTGGTCTCTCCCGGCCCGGGGAGCGTACCTGCTGGAGCCCCAGACCTGCCAAGAACAGGCTTTGGAGCCGGGATGGTAACAGGTTTTCCATCTCATCTGAGGAGACACTTCCTCATATGAAGGCTCCTCCAGAACACGAGTGAATGACCAGCACAGCCCCCAGTCCTGCAGCTGTGCTCAGGGTGCCTCAGCACTTTTCTGCCATCAGGTTTGGCTCTGGGAGGATGGTCCCTGACCTCCACCATCCCATCTCTGAATTTGATAAGTGAAGGTCTGTCTGAGATCTCATAATTTGCAGAGAACAGTGTGTTGCCACTAGGAGATGGTGGGTTTTTAATTTCAGTAAAGGCTTTTGTGAGGACCTCAGGGGTGCTCATGGAGTGGCAGTGAGTGCTGCGTGGGAGCAGGTCACAGCATCCATGGGCTCATCTCCTGCTTGTGGCCCTGCACTCTGGTGCTGCAGGGAATTCATTCCTGGCTCCCCATGGTGCCCAACCCAGTGTGTCAGTGGTTGGTGCTGCACCCTTGTGAAGCACTGCAGGAGCCCTGGCCTGCTTTTGGGCAGGGCCATGGTGCTTCTGCTGGGCATCAACCTCAGGAGTCATAGGAGGGCCCAGCTTGGCCCTAGGTGCCTGCAAGCTCATAGCCAGGGGAAGGACACCTGGTATAGGCAGTGCATCGTAGCCTAGTGATGGGTGATGGGAGGCAGCCCACCTGGCTTTTCTCCCCATCTCGGCAGTAGTTTCCCAGTGGAAGTGTCCCCCATTCCACAGCAGGGCAGCATTCGTCTGCTGCCAAGCAGTTCAGGAGGTACCTTGACGTGGTGATTACTGCCATCTCAGCTGGGGGCCTGCTTTGTCTCCTTTTGAGCAGGCATGAGTTGTGCTTGTGGCATGAGGATGCTGCTTGCTGACTGTGCATGGATCAGAGCTGCTCTGAGCAGCACCTGTCTGCTGGGCACTGGGCTGGTGCTCAGGAAGGCATCTCAGGCACTTGCCGCTGCAGGCAGCTCTGCTCTCCTGTCTCATATTGGAGTCACCTGTGGCTGAGACTGTTCAGCTTTTCTTGCGGCAGTACTAGTGGTAGGTGACAGCAGAGCCAGGACAGGTGTGGGTGGATCTCGCTGAAGCTGTTTCCCTCTCCTAAGGTTGTCCAGCAGTATGCCCATCTCCTCCTACTCTTTGCAGAGTAGCTGAAGCAGTGTCCTTTGCCTGCTCCTGCCCCTCTGCAGGTCTGTGCCATTTCCCCATCCTCCCTCCTGACATCAGCAGCTCTCACCCATTCTGCATCACCTAAGAGCCCACAGCTGAGAGCACCCTGTGATCTGGGTGGGTAAGGACAGGAGTAGCAGTGGTTTTTTTAAGGGGTATCTAGAGCAGCAGGATGGGTGATGGAGCAGGACACAGGTTGTGGCTGAGTCCTTTGCTCAGAAGGGAGCTGCGTGTGCTCAGCGCCTGCTAGAGAAGTGGTCTCCCCTGTCCTGAGCTGGGGTCCTCCTGTTCTGTCCTTGGCCCTGTGAGCTCTCCAGGCTCCTGTGCTTCCCACACAAGCAGCTCCTGGGAGTTGTGCAGGACTGAACCTCATGGCATTGCTCCTGCAGAAATGCTGATGGCTACTTACAGGAGCACCAGGGCTTCAGAGCTCAGCTAGGCCAGTGCTTGCCAGCATCTGTTTGAATGAAGGGAAGGCACTGCAGCCTAGGACAGACCCTGCCCAGGGCACATAAGGGCACCTGTGGGCACCCAGTGTGGTGCTGGTCCAGGAGGCAGGAGCTGTGTTCCCTCCTGCACACCCTTGGGCACCAAAAGGACTGCAGCAGTGAGTGCCAAGCTCAAACTTCCACAGATTCACAGATTCCACCTGAGTTGTGGTTCAGCCTGGGATCCTCCTGTGACTGGGAGGCACACAGCTTGTGATAGTGAGTGGCAAAGGCAAGGGTCAGCTGCAGAGTGAGGCAGGGGCAGTGATGGGAGCATGGCCAGGTGAGCATTGTGGTGCCTGGGGCCAGGCTTTGTGTCTGAATCGATGGAGAGAGCATGCTGGAGCAGTGGAGCCTCCAGATCTGTTCAACTAAAACAATTAAATGACACTTCCCTAGTTTTATTACTTTTTTTTTTTTTTTAACCTCACATATGTGCCAGAACTCAAGCACAGAGGCTGTTAATGTATAAAATGTAGAATTGATTTTCCTCCCTGAAAGTGGAGCAATTAAATGTAGGAGCAGGTCTAACCCACAGCGTGAGGAGCTCCTGTCACTTGGCCAAGGGACCAGGAGGAGGAGAGCAAGGTCCTGGCAATGGCTGTGCCCCAGGGAAGGGCCGAGCCAGTGCTATGGATGCTGGCTGTGGAGGGCTGTCCCACCAGGACCCAGGGCAGGGACCCTGTTCCTGGCCTGGTCAGTGGCCATCCCCAGCTGCCAGTAGGGCAGAGGTGATGTCCCTGTGCTGAAGGAGCACTGTGGTGCGGTGGTGTCTCTGAAGGTGGGCTGAAGCACAGAACTCTTGGAAAGGCAAAGGCTTTCCCTGTCATCAGCAGAGACTTTGCTGTCAGGAGCCCCTGGCTGCAGTGACACCTGAGTGCCTGGTCCAGCTTCATCCATTCCATATCATATCCCTATGGGGCCCGAGGAGAGGCACCAACGAGGTTCTCAGTGCAGCTGAGAGCAGCATGAGAACTGAGCTCCTCTGATACTCTAAAAACATCAGTTGCTGTTTTTTCACATTTTCCCTGCCCTGGTGCTGGTCTGATGTGGAGGTGACAGAACCAGCGAGAGGGGACATCTCCTGATCCACCTGTCCTTTCTGGTTCCAAATGTCACACTTGCTCACAGCTGCTGTTTTCATGGTGCCTCTTGTCCTAACTCCTGCCACTGCCCAGGAGCTGCCTGCTCACTGGCTTGAGACCCAAAACACCCATGCTGTCTCCAGTTCCCATCAGCCATTCCAATCCACCTCATTAGCTACACTACAGGAAAGGTATTTTTAGCATGAACTGTTTTAAGACAACTGAAACCAAACAGCCAGCTACTGAGGAATATTGATTCACTACCAATCCTGGACTCAATGTTCAATATAGAGCTTTTTTCCTGCTGCAGGTAGCGTGTGCCAATAACCTTCAATATTTTCCAGAATACAGGGAAGACAGTGTCATTTAATGTGCAGTTAACTTTGAGCAGTGACTCTAGTCACAGCACCTTGGGGGGTAGGTTTCCTCCTCAGGATTCCCAAGTAATCCTGTCAGATGCTCCAGTGTTATTTTCACAGAGAGAGACTTTTCCCAGCAGCTCAGGCTGCAGGATGAGCCCATCTCCTGCCCAGCAGCTCCGCTGCATCCCTGGCTGCAGGATCTGAGCCAGGAGCAGATGCTGCCAGGGGGAGAGCCTTGTCTGGCTCCTGCACGGATCCACCTGCCTGAATCCCCTCACAGGGATGGCACTTGGGTGAAGCTCAGGCCTCACTGCGTGCCCATGTGACAGGTCCCCTGGGCACTCAATGCTGCTGGGGCTCTGCCCCACACTACCTTTGGGTTTGAGGTGCTCCTGATGCTGTGGCTGCTCCAGGGAGCAGAGCCTGCAGTTGGGGAGCATCATTGTGCCAACCCTGTCCCTGTGCCTTCGGGAAGGAGAGGAGGGAGCATTCGAACCCATCTCCTGCACTCCGCCTTGCTAATTGCTCTCTACTAATGGCCAGGTTGGCTCACACACAAATGAGAGCCCATTAGGCTTTGCCTGACGACGCGGAGTGTTTTGTGGGCTTGACTGACAGTGCATTTTGCTAAAGTTAATTAGTAAGAAGAGAGGAAGGCAGCAAGCTTCAAGGATGCTTTGAAATTTCCTTGACTTCAGAGAGTGCCCTGGCTCTGAGGAATGGCTATGAAACCTCTGGCAGAGACTTGACTGTGAGGAGCTGCTCTGCAGCAGCATCTTCCCTGGTCCCTGCCTTGCCTGCGCCTGTCTGTGGGCAGGAGCCCTGCCCAGCCCTCCTCTGGGTGGACCTGGGTGCTGCCAAGACCTTTGCTGAGGCTGTGGAAAGGCTGGGAGAAACACAGGGAGTTTCATCCACGCAGGGTGCCAAGTCTGCAATATTAATGATGCATGTTCTTGCTCTGTCTTCCATGACCTTGTTTGTAAACACTGCAATTTTTTGTAACCTTCATTTTTGGTAGCATGAAATCCGTCTCCTAACCTGGCGTGGCCATGGGCGTGGACACTTCATGAAGCTGACAGGTGAAGGACTCCAGTCCCTGGTGACCTTGGGTGTCCATCGAGATGTTGTCTGTGGTGTCTGCAATGCAGTGTGTTCTCCAGGGGCAACTGGGTCTGCATGGGTGCAACTCCCTGCTGCCAGGCTGGACCAGGGACCAGAGCAGGCTCCCGGGGAAGGCAGTGCCAGGTACCTCCCAGACATGAAGCTTGCAGCACCTGGTACCTGCAGCAACAGGTTCTCCTCATAGTTACCGCGCCCTGTGTCTGAGAACAGGCATCTTAGACATAGCTGGAGTCACCCTTAGTCAGTGCTGGAATGTGACAGGGGGTCTATGTGACCCACTTCTGGCTCATTGTGGTTTGTTCTTGGTGCTGGCACCTTGTCCCATCCCTCTGCATGCTCCTTAGCACTGGAGGATCACCAGCAGGCAACACATATCTGACACTAGCCCTTAACTAGGTAATTACTGCAGTTGCTGGGGCATATTAGGTGACTTTTAAAAATGAATATTCACTTTTGAAGTTTCACCTATTGAAGGGTCTACCTTGGAAATAGGAGATGGGAGACACCAGCCTTCCTCTGTGAGCCACAGGGCCTCACCTAGAGGGTGGGCTCATGGTGGACTGGGTGCATGTGCTCACTGGGGTCTTTCTGCCCTGACTTGGCAGCCTTGGGCTTTGTCGGACCCTCAGCCAGTGCAGGACAGTTATTTTGGAAGATGGGAATTTCATGTCGACTCATGTGAATGAAGGGTGTAGTCAGTGTGCCCTCTGGAAAAGATTTTGTTGCCTTAAAGGACACTGCAAATCTCTGGAGTATTTAAATAATTAAAAATGAATCAGCAACAAAGTTAATTACTGTGTTCGCACTGCTTTTATGCATTGAAATGTCCCTCATTAGTTGTCTGTGAGCACTGGTGTAAATTCTTTGAACATAAACATTTATTAAAGGCAGACGATCCATCATTAAGTCTGAGGATGCCTTAGCACAGGGTGGTGGCAACAGGGCCATAGGGCCACTGCCACTGCCTTGGCCATGGTCCTGCTCCCGGGGACATCCCCTCCAGCACTGTTGCTGCATTGCTGCTGGCCTCAGTGGGTCAGGGCAGGGGATGTGGCAGCAGTGCAGAGGACCCGAGCCAGGGGATTCCTCTTTGCCCTGTGAACCCTCACAGGTATCTTTCCCCACAAAGCACCAGCTGTGCAGCTTTCAGACGGGGTGTTCCTGTGTCCTAGACATCCACTGCAGTGTCACTGAGTCAGGGAGAGCTTTTTATCTTCCTCACACCTCAGTTTCTCGCATGCTTGACCCAGTTTTGCTTAAACCTCTGTGGATCTTTGCTTGAGCGTTCATCTGTTGGTGCCACCCCCAGCCCTGCTGAGCCAAGTGATGCTGGGCCACCAGGCAAGAGCTGGTGATGGCTGTCAGCCATGGGCACCTGCAGCAAGGAATGGCATGGCATGGCATGGCATGGCATGGCATGGCATGGCATAGCCCCCTCAGTGGTGGGCAGGGAGCTCAGGACCAGGTCCTGCTGAGTTGCTGGCTCCTGCACATCAGCCAAGCTCAGTCTGCCATTGCTGGATTCTGCCTGTGCCTTGCTCCTCACCTCAGACACAGCTCCAGGTGAGGGGTTGAAGGGCAGGCTTTGGCCACTGTGGGCAGGGGACCTGTGGAGGGAGAAGGTAGAATGGTCCAGCAAGACCATCCCGATGTCAGTCTGTGCTCCTGAAGAGTTCCTGTTCCTCCAACATGTGATGCTGCATCTGGTAACAGCCTCACAGCCCCCCCTTGTCCCAGCCTCCCGGTGCCGCATGGAGAGGTGACCCTCATCGCTGCCCCACCGCCGGGAGGGCGGCAAGTGGGTGCTGGTCTGTGCTGGAGGGTTTTGGCTCCCAGACACCCTTTCTCTGCCTGCATGTGGTCATTGTCCCGGCTGCAGCCTCTGAGCCGGCAATGTCCTCTGAAGAATGGAAGCACACAGCCCTCACTGGGAGAGACGGCACTTGGCGGGGGTTTGCCAAGTTAAACAGTTTGTTTTTATGCTGATGAGTGGATGGAGTCCAGGATTACACACACATGAGTCTCTAGCCTCCAAGGAGAGCCTGGGATGCACATACCATGACCAGTGAACTGCAGCAGGCAAATATTTACCTGAACTGCAAGCTGGATGGAGAGGCCGGTACAGTAACAGGATTCTCAGATGGGCACTCTCCCCATGCCCGCTTATCTGCAATATCTCAATCATCTGATGAATTTTTGTATAAATTCCTCCCTGGGAGAGTGTTTCACGCATGTTCGACATCAAAGCAGCACGGCCAGCAAGGGAGCACATGTTTCTTTAATGTGGGAGTGTTGTAGGGGCCGTGGGGTGCCCAAAGGCAGATTATAAGAAAATTAATAATTCAGGTCTAAGAAAGGTGCTGGTAAGAAGTTAACTCCTTCAGGGCAAGGTGCTGCCTTCACACAGCTGCAGCTGGGGCTGGGCTCTCTGCTGCTACCACCCTGCAGCCATGGGGTCTGTCCAGGAATGTTCCAGCTCCCAGATGGGGTGGGACATAGTGACACTGGCTCGGTCACATCAGGGGACAGCAATTCTCCTGGGGCTGTGCCAGCAATTGGATGTAGCTGATGTGGGCAAATGAAACCCCTGACCCTGCAGGTTGGATGGGAGCATTGGTGCCCATATGAAATGGCACTAAAGGGCTTTAGGAATTGGGTAACACATGTTCATGATCCTTCCAGGTGGTTTTCCTCTCCCAGGTGGTCAGAGGCAGCTGGGTGCCAGTAGGGACAGGCTGCTCTGCTTCCTAGCCCATGATGTTGCTGTAAGGCAAGAGTGGAGCTTGCTCTGCTCTGTCCCTAAGGCTCTCTGTGCAGAGCTGCCCTGGCATTCACTCACATCATCAGTTTCAAGCTCCTCACTCTGCCACACCATGGGTTCCCCTCACCAGGGTATGGTGGATCGGCTTGTGCACTCTGCCATTTCCCCAGCCTGACTGTGCCGATGGGGAGAGTGCTGGCAGCAGTTGGGGTCGAGGGAAGCAGGCACCAAAGCCACCCCTGACCCTCCTGTGGCAGAGGTGACCCCCTCCAGCTCTGCTGTCACAGGAAGACCTGTTCTCTAGCAGGCTAGTCACACCATCCCCCTCCCAGAAGCACTGTTCCCATCCCTGGTGCAGGAGGAGGTGGCCACTGACTGTCCCTCAGCACCCAGCAGCTCTCCCAGGAAGGGAAGGTCTGGTGTCCCCTCTCTGCACCCCACAAATGCTCCAGCCATCCCTCCCTCCCAGTCAGCATCACTGGGGTGTCACTGTCACCATGCTGGCATCAGCTCTGACATCAGCTCTGGCAGCAGCTCGCTCTGCATTTGCTGTTTTTCATCAGAGTTGCAGGTGTCAGGATTGGGTCCTCAAAGCTCCAGCCTGAGCCCTGACCCCACGACACTAGAGGCCAGTTACCAAGATCCTTCACACCTCAACATGTGAGCCTTGGCCCTAAAACTATGTGACATGATATTTGTATGCAAATAACTGTGAATGCAGAAATCCAAAAATATCATTTTAAAGTCAACTGTAATTAAGTTTGCAATGCATTTCCCCGCTCTCACAGCCCCGGGGATCCCGCCGTTAACGTAAAGATGAATGCCTGGATGACATTTCTCCCCCTTCCATGGTTTCACTGGTGATTTATTTATCTATTCGGATTGTGTTTTGTTGTCTCAGCAGTCTCTGTTTTTCAGGAGCAGCAAACACTAGGAGTCCATTTAGGGAAAAAAAACAATTCTTGTCTCATTTCAGTAATTTACTATGCAGAGATTTTGTGTTTTTATCATAATGGATTAGAACCTGTAACTTCGGTTTTTTGAATACATGGACCTAATAGCTCATGTAATGAAAGTCTAACAAGCCTGAAGATGAGCCATTAATGAAACAGCAGTTTCATGATTCTCCACCAATATCTTGTAATAGTGAATCACTTATAAAGCTGTCCCATGCTGATTTATGATGAAACTTGTTTGTGATGTGGAGGTAGAGCCATGGAGCCTGCCGCTAAATTAGCATTTCCTGACAGTCATTAAACAACAGGAGTCGTAATCTGGATTTATGGGGTTTGAAGCAGAGCTGTGGGAAAGGCCAATTAAGCCACGTCTGTGCTCAGGTACCTCTGTAAAACAGCCCTGTTAATTTATGCTAACTAATTAGTTTGTTCTCTTTCAAATGAGGGAGCTGGTCAAGATCTCATGAGGGTGCATGGGGTGGCTGCTGCTCTGCCCAGGACAGACAGCCCTGTCCCCTCACTGATGGGGCAGCTCTGGAGACTGCAGCCCTGTGCTGTGCCAGCACCCAGGGGAGCAAGGCCAGCCCCAGCCATCATCCCCAGATGCTTCATCAGCCTGACACAGACCTCTGTGCCCGTGTTGTTAGCATCTCTTCCAGCTGCTTATCCATTCCCCTGGACCACAGTCTCTTCTTGTCTCCACATCACTTTCAGGTGAGTGTGGTGGACCCCCACTTTGAGGGGGGCTCAGCGCTCTCAGCACATGCTGCCATCACCTGTAATGCCTCAGGTCTTGCAGCGCGGTCCCCTTGTCACACAGGGTGTCATGGGCTGCTGCTGTATCTCCTCCCAGTTGGGTCTTCTATCAGTTTCTCTCTGCAGAGCAAGCCCCGAAGCTGGTAGCTATGGATGGTGTTTTAATGACCCTGGAGGTGCCTGGTCTGGGTCACCAGGCAGATGCAGCTCTTGGGAACATGCAGCAAGGCAGTATGACCAGCAAGGTTGTGCAGGGTTTTTCCATGAATAAATCAGTGCCTTTCTCTCTCCGGCTGAATTGCTGCAGACAGAGTTGCTGATGTTTGCTTTCCCTGATGACTTCTGTCCCCAGGCCATGCCACAGTCCTTTAAAGTGGCTGTTGAACCAGCTCCTCCTCCAGGTCCCTGTGCAGGGGCAAGCACCTGCTGCAGTGCCCATCCAGGGGTGTTGTGGGGATCAGGGGGCTCTCGGGGAGCCCCACCAGATGATCACACTCCATCCTTGCTCACACTGTGGGGCCGTAGGGCTGCCAGGCTGCAGATGTGGCTGGAGAGCAGCAGCCTTCTGCTCAGTGCCCATCACCACACCATGCCTGCCCCTCCCGCAGGTCTGTGAGGGGAGTGAGCTGGTTGAGCTCTCCTCTTCCTCTTGGAAGAGCCCCTGGAAAGGTGCAGCAGGAGGTGACTGACCTGGGACACCCCTCCTGCCACCTGGGATCTCCGTGGCTTGTGCCAAGCCAATGTGGGCAACTCATGTTAAACACATGGGTTCTGTTTAAAAAAAAATACTCCTGGTGACACTTCCTAGCATGCCAGTGCTCCCTGCCTGCTCCAGCTAGGCAATCCCTGCCCTCTCCCTGCCCCACTCCATCCAGGGTCCCCATGGCACTGTGACTCTGGCTGCAATGCATTTGATAGTGTAATAATACAAGACCAATTTATAAATCTTTCTATCCCATTAGTTTTTATTTGATTTGGATGTTCACATGTCAAAGCAGATGATTTAATTAGTTCTCAGCTGGACTGCAGGGAGGCTTTATTTTCTCTCAGTCTGGTGTTCCCTCTCTGGCCTTGCAGCCCATCACCCCATGCTAGAAGCAGGTGGGTATACACAGGACCCTGTCTCTGAGCCCTTGGGCTTGATCAAGCCCTGGAAGGACGTGTGATGGCCTCATGGGTGTGATCTCCATCTTCCATGGCAGCCTCTCTCCTCCCACTCCCACCAGAGGAACAGCACAGCACCCCAGGACCTCATCCTTCACTCCCTACAGCTTCTCTTTGTGATGGTGTCTCACAAACACCACATTCCTGCATCCTGGCCCCCTTTGCTCTCACTGGGCACAGGCCTTGTGTGCCCACAGTGCCAATTCCCTGCCTGCCTCCAGGGTGAAGGCAGAAGGGTGAGGGGCTTGGTGCGGGAGGGTGCTGGAGGCTGGCAGGCTCCCAGGTGCAGTGCACACTGAAGTGCCAGCGGCACAGGGTGTGCAGGAGGCGGGGAATGGCATAACACCAACAGGAGGAGACACACCACAGAATTGCAGTAATTCTGAAAGGAGACACTGTAATTTCTTTTTCAAAGGGCAACTGGTATAGCAGCAGGGGATGAAAAGCTGAGTGGAGGCTGGCTGCTGGGTGACCATAACAGTGCCTGGGAAGGTTGGTGGGATTCCCTCCCCTTCCTAACTGCAGACTGAGCTCTGGCGTTTTCCTTCCGTTGATCATGACTTTACTGCTGATGGGCAGTAAAGGGGACTGAGGGTCCCTGGAAGCCTGGCTTTGCACTCACCCTCCCTCCTGAGAGCCAAGCATCCCCACTTGTTTCTGTGTAGCGGGGCTGCCAGTGTGCCCATCGTCCATGATGGGGGAGTCCTGGGGCTGAGATGGACCCAGTCATGTCCAGGGCCTCTCTGCAGTGCTGCACACAGGACCTGTGCCTGCCCTGTGCTGCTGGGAAAGGAACCATCAGCTCCATGATGCAGACACCACCTCCCAGTGCCTGGCCCAGCTCCTTCCTCACCATCATCTTCTGCTTCACTTGCAGGAGCCTGATGCCACGAACACTTGACAGCCAGATCACGGTGGAGAAGACCCCCAGCTACTTCGTCACCAAGGAGGCACCACGACGGATCTTCAACATGTCCCGGGACACGAAGCTGATTGTGGTGGTGAGGAACCCGGTCACCCGGGCCATCTCAGACTACACGCAGACGCTCTCCAAGAAGCCTGACATCCCCACCTTTGAGGGCCTGTCCTTCCGCAACCGCAGCCTAGGGCTGGTGGACACCTCCTGGAATGCCATCCGCATTGGGATGTACGCTGTGCATCTGGAGAGCTGGCTTCAGTACTTCCCCCTCTCTCAGATCCACTTTGTCAGCGGGGAGAAGCTGATCACAGACCCAGCTGGGGAGATGGGAAAAGTCCAGGACTTCCTGGGCATCAAACGGGTTATCACGGACAAGCACTTCTACTTCAACAAGACTAAAGGCTTTCCATGCCTGAAAAAGTCAGAGAGCAGTGGCTTGCCTCGCTGCCTGGGCAAGTCCAAAGGCAGAACTCATGTGCAGATAGACCCCGAGGTGATCGAGCAGCTTCGGGACTTTTATAGACCTTATAATATCAAATTCTATGAAACAGTTGGGCAGGACTTCAGGTGGGAATAAGGGTCTGGGAGCAGAGCTGGGGTGACATGAGGCTGCAGTCTTCCTTGAGGGAGCCCCAGGTCACCTGGTGCCATGACCCTCCAGCAAGCCCATCCCAGCCAGACTCCACAGCAGAGGCAGGCTGGGGGGTTTCCCCGGCCCTCAGGGGGCCAGGATGCTCCAGGGAGAGCCAAGATGGGGAAAGACATAGAGTCCTGCTACCACAACTGCAGGATGGATGCCCAGCAGGCACAGCTCAGCCCAGCAGGTTCACAGTGCCATGGCTTGCTCTGAGGGGCCCCATTTGCTTTTACCACCATGTCATCCCTGGGGCCACAGTGATGGTCCCGTGCTGCAGCCTACACAAAAGACACTCCACATCATGTCCCTGCTCTGTGTCCCAAAGCAAATGGGAGCTCCCAGATACCCCTGATACAGGCAGTGGCCATGGGGCTGTCCCTGTGGGGCCAGATTCTGCTGCAGTGCTGGGGTAGGCAGAGCTCCGGCCGCTCCGCTTTGCCTTTCATCACTTGAGCGTAGCGTGTAACCATGAGGACAGTGAGATGTATCTGCTTGAAAAAGAAGTCTATGAAAAATGTTGTACTGATATTTTGTCCTGTGAATAAAGCACAGAATCCTGCTGTTACGGGTACTTTAGTGGCACCAGTGTCCTTGTTCAGCATGTGATCCCTTGGTGTAAATAAAAGCGGCTACCACCGGTCCGTATGCATGGGGTTTTCTTAGGGAATGACAGGGCAGCCCTGTGCTGCTCCAGTGCTTGCGCCAGGCTGCACTGCTATCTCTACCTATCCCCAGGGTGGACTGTGCATTAGACACAAACAGCAGTAATTTATGGTTGAATTTAATGGGCTGTTCTGTAGGATCCCACAGGTAGACTGAAATGTCAAGTCCTGCGTGCTTTGCTGGACAGACCTGGCTTGCACACACCTCCTGTTGTGTTTTGTCACTTTTGGCCTTTGATTTGCCTTCCCGGCTGGTGCAGCTGGCCCCAAGTGGAGAAGCTGCACCACGGCAGGCTTTGTAGGCAGGGACTGGCAGCCTGGCTGATGCCCTCCCCTCCCACCTTGCTTCGATTTCACGAAGCAGAGCAACACCTGCAGTACCTGCAGCACCCACAGCACCTGCAGCACCCACAGGGCACCACCTATCCTCTGACTGCCAGTGCCTTTGGGGACATGGAATTCTCCCAGCTCAGCAGCCCTCCTGGAGACAAGATTAATGCATCCTTGGGTGTTTGATGGTGGGCATAACAACACTGTGCTCCCAGCTCAGCAACTCTTGAGCATTGGGGGAACCAGGGACACAAACAGTTCCCACAGGGCTCATTCGTGGGAATGAGCTACCAAGCTCTGCATGGGCATAGCCAGTCAGTGTGGGGTGCCAGCCTGCCGTGGGAGTGCCCACTTCATGGATGCACATACATAGCCTCAGCCCGTCCTGCAGCAATCTGTCTCAGTAGCCTGTTAGCAGGCCCTATAATGAGCACCACTGCTCATGAATATCAATACCGGTGCGCTTGGGAGAGGTGTTATTTGCCTTTCCGAGTGTGGGGCTGTTTGAATCAACTATTGATTTTCGCAGTAAATCTCAGGCATTTCTGTCAAAGGTTGCAATTTACCACTAGCATCTAAATCTCAGCCTGAGCCTTCAGCCTCTCCCCAGTGCCTGCGCAAACTGGTCTCCTTCCCCATTGCAGGGAGCATCCTGGGGGCAGCTGGAGGGGTTGTCAGGCTCCCATGGTGTTTGCCAGCACAGGGTGTGTGCCATGTCAGGGCCAGCGCTCAGGGCACTGGTGTCTGTTAGATTCCCACATGCTTGGTGGCAGAACAGCCCAGGGTACAGAAGAACAGGGACAAAACATCCTTCCCAGACCCCCTCTGCCCACTGCCAGTGCAGAGCTGGGCACAGCAAGGGGAGGGGTCAGCTACTGGAGACCCCAGGGATTTGTCCATGCATCCAGAGCCCTGCACTGGCAGGACCAAGGCAGAGGTGCCTATGGGGAGCCATGGCCCCAGACACCCTCTGTCCTCTGGCACAGGGCTGGGCATGCACAATGGGGATGCAACACAACAGTACACCCATTTGAGAGGTCTTACTGGAAGTAATTTCTGGCCAGTAAACTCTAATAGGAAAAAATTGAGGTAATTAATGAAGATCTAATAGAGCTCTATATACATCTCTTCCACTCCCATCCAGCAGCAGCCATGGGAGCATTGGGAGGAACCGAGCAGTGAGGACACCCAGAGCCAGCTGTGAGCAGGCATAAGGAGAGCTGGAGATTAACATCCGTCTGCAGGAAAATGGGATATTTTCTTGTATGATTTTTTCCTTTAAAGGAGAAAAACATGCACAGTGAGACTCACAAATCCCAGCCTTGCAGTAGAAAAGCCATTTCCAATCCACTCCAAGGAGGCAGAAGGTGCTGGTTTAGATTGATCCCCCTGACAATACTGTATTAGTGGGAAATTAGAACTGGAGCCTGAGGAAACCGCTGCAATATCAAACAATTATTTTACATTTGTCCTTACAAATGGAGGGAGCAGAAATGTGCTTAAATCAAGTATTAGATTTCCAAAGGGTAAGCAAATGAGGGCTCAGGAAGGGTTGTACTGAAAATGCTTATCACATTAGGAGCTCTTAAAACAAATCTTAAAAAGCCTCGGAATAGATAATCTACATTCCAAAGATGGGGGTGTGTGTGTGTGTGAGGGATTGTGGTGTGGTGGTAAGGACCTGAAGTGGCACTGGTTTGGTGACTCTGGTGTTAAGCAGAAGGGCTGCCAGAGGGCCAGCCTGGGTCCTCCTGACAGTGAATGGCCCCAGCCCAGGGGGCTTTGAGGTGCCAGAGCTGCTTGTTCCAACCACAACAGCCAGCTCAGGGGCCTGCAAAAATCCTTTTGCCATCTTATAGGAGCTACACAGTATGACTGCCTCACTGCGGGCTCCCTGTGAGCCAAGGGCAGGCAGAGGTGGGGGGCAAGCAGAGGTTTGGGGTGCAGGCAGGGGCGAGGGGTAGGCAGAGGCAGTGGGCAGGACTGCGGTACTGCCCTTGGTCTCTGCACAGTCTCTCAGAACAAGACCCACCTTTGCTGAGCACAGGTCGCACTCCAGCCACTGTCCCCCAAGCACGGAAGCTCTCGGCAAACACCACAGTGCATCGCTGGCCTCCACCTCACCCCCGAGAGCCCCAAAATGTCAGCTGGTCCTGCCCAGCACACCAGTGTGATCTCGAGCAGCCTGGCTTAGCTGGGCTAATCCCATGCTGCAGCTAAATCTGCCGGAAGCTCTGGCTCTGCGAGTGCCCCAAAATGCAGTCGAGGCACGCAGGTCAGCAAGTGAGGAGAGCTGGTGGGTAAGAGGTTGGGACCTGCCACAGTGCACTTGGTAACGACCAAACCAGAGTATGGTTTCCAGCCACCCAGGGAGGGGGCTCTGGCAAAGCCCCCCAGGCTGGTCAGGGGTTTGCAGCAGTGTTCAGCCTGCCGGGATTGCCACTGTCACTTGTGAGGAGCTGGAGGCACCCTGTGAGAGGCTGTGCCCATGTTTTTCAAGTTTCTGGGTTGGACTCATCCACAGCTCTCTCATTCATATCCACTCACAGAACACTCAGTATGGACTGGAGCAGGAGTGAGACCCATGCTGCAATCATAGGGAATTGGCTTTGTGAAAAGTGTGTCCTACATTATGCAGCTGCAGCCCTGAGCAGCTCCCACACCATCAGAAGTCTCTAACAGGCAGGAAGAAAATGCTTTCTCTAAGTGCAAACTTTATAAGCCAGCTTGTAAATTGTAATGACCACTGTATAATTTTTATAGTGCCAGAAGGTACATGACTTAAGGCAACTGTTTCTGTGGAAGCAGTGATGAAGAGCCTCGCTAGGGCTGCAGAGCCCTGACCGAAGTGTTCAAAGACAGAAGGACAAGGCTGACCCAATGAACATGTGTGCCTGGATCCATGTGCTGAACCCAGCCTGCCTGCCAGGAGGGCTGGGCTGCAGTAACAAGATGCCAGAGCTGGAGCTGAGCACAAAGGGACACATCGATGCCCTGCAGCCATGTGGGTGGCCAGACCCTGCCCTGAGGCTGAGCAGCATATGGCAGGCTGTTGGGGTGACCCATGAGATTCATGACCCACCAGTGAAGCTAGTAGAGCAGGCAGAGAGTGCTGGCTCTACCAGGAGGTGATAGGAGGCACCAGAATCTGCTGGGTAGGAGGGTGCATGTGACCATGTGAGACCATCCCTGGTGCAACATGTCCCATGGCCCTGACGGCGGCACTGCCACAGCCCTTGTGTGCACCATGTTTTGGTCAGTTCACTCAGGCTTGAATCCCAGAGTGCAGCTGTTTAATATTTATCTGCTCATAAATACTTAAACACAATGAATGCGACTTAAGTGGTCCCTGACCCTATTCATGCTGAAGAGCTCTTGAGACATGCTGAGTCAAGGGGAACTTTCCCAGGGCCCATCTGCATCCTTTGCAAGCACCCTGCCCTGGCACATCCCCCAGAGTTGTGGGACTGCTCCTACCTGGCAGCAGCCTCTCCTCCCCAAATGGTCCCCTCCCTGTTAGGACCACCCCAGGATCCCTGAGCCAGAACCATTCATAGATATTATTATCATTAACTTTGACTTAGCATCTTCATTAATTATTTACCTTCCCTGTCTCCTAGCAGGGAGATCCTGACCCCAGGCATGGGCCACACTGGGAGCACCATGGTGATTCCCATTGACAAGCTCCACACCAGTAGGCTCAAGCTGCAGCACTGGACCGTCATCTTCAGTTAATTTCCAGTTGCACAAGGAAATTTTCCAGTTGCACTTTGTTCAGCTCTCATACCCAAGTGCGATCATGATACTGTGAGCACTGAGAAAATATGATTAAATTCTTATTAACTGATATGGTTCATTTGCAGTGCTGGCCCCATGTTTATTGGCAGTGGCAGGTAAGGGAATGGAAGCAAGGTCCTGGGAGTGGTGGGTGGGGACAGCCCTGAGATGGGGTGGCCCCAGCCCTATCCCCTTCACCCTGATACCTGGGGGCTGGCCCCTGGCTGGTGTTGGCCATCATGATTCCCATCCCCAAGCTGTGTGTCTGCACTGAGCTACCCACATTCCTAAATCACCCTCCACCCAACAGGGAGCTGGACAGCAATAAATATAATCATTAACAGCCACCTCTAACCTCTTGGAAATGATTAATGCTTGGGAAGAGCTGGAGTGCTGTTACTTCCAAGTAGGTTAAGATTCTTCCTATTATTTTATCAGGCTGCAGCAAGGGACAGGAGCATGCTGTCAGCTGAACCCCTGGGCTCTGCCACTATTAGCCACAATGGGTACAGAAGCGTTGTCAGCCAGTACTGCTGGCACCCACCTGCCTGGGCAGTGCAGAGACCAAACATGGGGTTCCGGGGCTGCCAGATCTGTGCCCACAGTGAGCCCAGGGCCCAGAGGCATCCCTCTGCAGCTTGGGCCCCACACACATGCTCTGGGAGCTGAGCCCACTGCCCTTCCCTCAAAGAACCCTCCAGCCTTCAACCTCCCAATCTGTTTTCCTTCCTCCCAGCCCCACTCTCCTGCCCCTGGTCACTCAGAGCATGGCAGGCAGCTGCCCACAGACACCATCTCCCCACAGCCATCCCCTGCCTGCCCGAAGCACAAGGAGGGTGACAAGCTGTGTCAGCCAAGCTGCTATTGCCAGCCAGCCTGCCTGCTCTGCTGGTGACTCTGCATACAACTGATTAACACGTTTAATTTGCTTTGAAAGTTTTCCAAGTTTTTCTACAAGCTCTCCTCAGTGCTCCAGTGACCAGGAGCATGTCAAAATGAGAGGAGCTGATGGTATCAATAGTGCCATGCGGTCCAGGCACAACTGCATAATTCATTACCTGACAGCTAATTAGCTGGCTGGTCCAATTAGGGTGACTCCTCTGCAGCCAGGGCTCAGGGCATGAGGAGGAGGGGGTGACACTTGCTGGCGATCACAGGGTGCACAGTGTGGCAGCTGCCACTTGAAGCTGCTGCCAACAGATGGTGGTGAGTGCTCTGCACCATAACAGTGTGGAAGTGACTGTTGAAAATCCTTTAGCACTGACTGAGGAACAATGTTCCTCGAGCCCCTGTGGGAACACTGATACCTGCAGCAGCTCCGAGGGCATGGAACCAAGTGGTTTGAGCATGGCCAAAACAGGGTGAAGTGCCAGGCAAAGCAGGAAGGTTACATCTTACCATGGCACATGGGCAGCACGGGCAGCACTGCTGCTGTCGCAGAGCCCTGCTTGGCCACAGGATCTGTCCCAGCTCACCTGGCAGTGGCCAGCAGAAGAAGCAGCAGCAGTAGCAGGAAGGGAGGCAGCAGTGGACAGCAGCAGGCAGGGCAGAGAGCAGCAGGCGGGCTGGCTTCTGCCAGCATGGGGCAGCTGCTGGCTCCAGAAAGGGACAGGGCAGCTGGTTTGGGACTCAGGGCACATGGTACTGAGTCCCCAGCCAGTGAGGAAAGTCCCCGTCAGAGCAGTAGGGTCAGCACAGCTCCCCGCCGACCGCAGCTGGCTCCAGCAGCAAGTTCAGCAGTGGGGACAGCAAGGCTGGCTTCTGCCCTCACCGGTGGCTGGTGATAATGACAGCTTAAGTATAAATATTTACCCAGCAACTGAAGGGATTCAGTTGAGTTCATTCCTATTAGAGGATCTGTTAGTAATTATCTGAATAGGCGTTATTACCTGGGGACCTATAATCTGCCACAGTAATGAGTTCAAGTGGCTCATGTGGCATAATAAGCAGGAAAGGGAAGGTGGGAAGGGGCCGCTGCCATCCGCAGGAAGGGCAGGGCAGAGCTCAAGGACAATGGAGTCGCTCAGCTCCAGGGAGGTGCCACCACAGCAGTCCCATCATGGCCGTGGACACAAAGCTGCTGCTTCACTGCCCTGAGCAGCAGATCAAGGGCAAGCCCTGGGAAGGGTCCAGGCAGAGTAAAATGAGCTCAGAAAGGCAAAAAGAAGCTGAGACTTGAATGAAGCTGCTGCCTCTGCAGCCAGGCATTGCTGCAAGGGACATGCTGCAGAACACAGGCCCTGGGCCAGGCACAGGGTGAATCCTGGCTCCATGGGCAGCCCTGGGGGCCAGCTGGGCTCTTCATCCCACAAAACTGGTATGTTGCTTGGTGGCATTGTCCTGGTCCTACCTGCCACATGGATTCAACCTTACAAGCTGAATTGACTTCATGTGACCCAACTAAATAAATAAAGAGCAAGATGCAAGACAGAGAGTTTATCTTCCTCCACAGAAGGCTGACACAGCCCCTGAACCAGCAAGGGACAGAAGTTCCCTTCTGGGAGATATGTCCAGTGTCTGTGTGCATTTTCAAGGTGCACAGTCCACACTGCCACCACCATTTGCTGCATGTCCACCCCCTGGCACCACAGGGCATGGCAGCTCCACTCCACAGGGGTGTGGGAAGCTGCAAGTGTGTTGATGCCCAAAATGGCAACACAAGAGGAAAAGTGCCCAGAAGTGATTGAGATTAATTACTCTGCTGTTAATCTCATGAAGGATCCAACCTGCCAGCTGAAGTGCAAACCTGCCATCCATCTCTCACTGCTGCACATGTCAATTTCCCCTTGCAGGCACGTGCTGCTCTTGGCAGCCAGGCTGCCAGAGCCTTGGTTTTCAGCCTGGCTCTGTAGCCAGCACTGTGGAGAAAGGACTTGAGGTTTTGTCTCAGGCTGGTTGAGAGTGGCCCACATGCCCAATCTCTCCACAGCCATCCAGTCTTGGACCCACAGAGCCTGAGGAGCTCAGGTGAGACCCTGCTCTGGGCAGCCCTCTTTGCTTGTTAATTGTTCAGCGCTGGAGAGTCACAGCATGGCAAGGTGTAGAGAAGAAGGTACAAGGGCTGAGGAGGGGTCCCTGGGAGGGAGAGTGGAGAGCTGCCTGTCCCCATGGGAAAGGGCATTGTTGGTCTTGGGAGACAGGGGCTTTGGCCTGTAGCCCTCCTCTTCACTCAGCTCTTATCCTCTCCCCACTCTCCTGGGTGTTCACGGGATCTGCTGGACTTGTGTATTTTAAATATATTTATTTATTTAAGATATATTAATCCAAGACCAGCAGCTAATCCTTGTCCCATCTCTGCCCACTGTGATGCTGCCGTGTGATAGCACTGTATTTAGTCACGTCTCTGTTATGAGACCAATACAGTCATTAAGCTCTAATTTCAAAAACAAAGATAAAATTATGTGATTAAGATCTAATTAAAGTCTAACTACCAGCACCATGAATCACTTCAGCACACAGTTTAATGGATGTCTTTTGAAGCCATTATGCATTTTGTTTCCTTCTGTGGCCAGTGATTTCCCTGCAGGGACCGGCTTTGCTCAGGCTGATGTTTGCTTGCGCTGCAACTGCTTTGGCTGGGGACCACTAAAAATGTTTACATGTGAGCAAGGAGCTCAAAAATCCATTTCTAACTAGACAGAAAATGTCACTTTACGAGCTCATTCAGATGTGTGTCTGTGTGGGAGCGAGCGGAGCAGGGAACGCTCCTTGGGCAGCCACTGGCTCCAGGTCCAGCCAGGTCACGTACACTGGAGCGATGGGCAGGGAGTGGTGGCAGTTGGGCAGCTCGGTGCCAGAGCTGTGCCAAATGCCCTTAAAACTCTGTGTCAGGAAAAACAGGCAAACAAGAAAACCTCCCTCACAGCTCTCGGGTGGTTGGCTCTGAGGGACAGCACTATAATAATTTTGATGGAGAGTATTATCATCTTCCTTTTCCCAGCAAAACATCGCCTGTTAGTGTCCCAGGGCTGCCTCTGCCAGATCAACACAAGCATTTTAATGCCATCACTCCTGCAGCTGCAGCCTGCCAAGGCAGAGATGCTGCCAGGAGCTGCCTCCCCTGGAAGCAGCAGCTGCTGTGGCCACTAGCAGCTGGATGTGTCACACTGTCACCACCCCAGCTCAGCCATGGCACATGGCTGGGCCATGCACAGGCACAGGCTCCATGCTCTCTGCTCCTCATTTTCCAGAGACAGCATTTCCTGTACCCATGGAGCTTGGCAGGGGAGGCATCAGAGCCATGTAGTTCCCAGCAGAGGCAGCGGTACAGCCTGTCCCTGGTGACAGCAGGAGCTAGAACCTCCTTCAGCTCCCACCAATTCCACTGTTGAGATCTGAGGACCTGCCTATACCCTGGAAAGCAGGTCTGACCCCCAACACAGGCAACCTCTGCACACCCCAGGGGTGCCAGCCTCCCAGCCCAGCCACAGGCAGACTCCTTGCTACAATGATCCTAGAAAATTAGGAGCAGAAAAATCTTATCTTGTCAGGAATCCAAGGAAGCTGAGTGGGGAAGGCCCGGCAGAAGTGCACAGCTGCATTTTTAATGCGTTGGCCACAGGAGCAGCTGGAGGGAGGAATGATCCTGCCTGTGGCCTGACAGCCCCAACCGGGCTACCATGGTTGCCTGGATGGTTATGTCCCGCTGACCAACCAAGCAAAAACTGTGAAACACATCACAGAGATTCCCACAGAGATGGGCACCATTCGGGGCCAGATGTGCCACATGTGCCAGTTGAGGTGGCAGCTGCCAGGCTGCCTGTGGCACAGCGAGCATCACAGGGGTGGGCAGCACAGCCCCCCAGAAGCAACTGCCCAATGGATTATGACACCCACAGGAATGTTTAATGTGAAGACAGCCCTTGGGGAGAGCACCCAGTGAAATGACTTCTTCCCTGTTGCTCACAACTGTGGGATGGATAGGAAAGGGTGCTGGAAGGAAACAAGACAAAGAAAATTTATTGCCCTGTTTAGGTTTGTTTTGTTACTTTTTATTTTGGTAGAAGAATGCCTCATTTTCCCTGCGATGACACTTTAAGCAAACATGCGTCCTCCTGGGGATAGCTGCAGCTGCAACAGGTACCCAACAGACTGCTAAATGGGGAAGAAGATTTCCATCATTAATCTCATGCTATGAAATGAGGTACTTCTCAAAATTGCACCCCCATATAATTGTCATCGGATACAAACAAGGAGCAGTAAATCAGGGTAATGTTCCCCAGATGACTCAGACAGCCAGAGGAGATAAAGGTATTGAAATTCAGAAGTGCTCCTGGTTTACACATCAGAGGGATAACTCCCTTAACCTGCTTGTTACAACACAACCAGTCTCAGAACCCACACATTTGTTTTAAGAACCGGACAAATGCACTCACTTGGCTTTGTGAAACATGAAATACCAGACACTGTGGCTGGAACCATGGCTGTGGGGAGCTCAGTGAGGTAGCTCAGGCCAAAGGGCCATAATGAGCTTCCAGTTGACTCTGCTTCCTCTGGGCCCTGGGACTGTCCCCAGGGTGCTCGATGTCCCCAGAAGCCTGTCTGGGCCAGGGCACTGGTACCACCACGTCCCAACCTCATCCCAGCAGCAGAAGTGCTGTCGGTTACCCCAGGTTTGGAGAGCACCTGGAGCAGAGATCACCCAGCGCTTTAAAGGCAGAACTGCAGAAGTGATGTGAAACATGAGGGATGTATTTTACTGACTGCAGAGAGGACACGCTTCTGCAGAATGAGCCCACGGCACAGCCCTGAGCCAGAGACATCAGTGCCTCTTAGTTGAAAACTCATTTTTCCACTAGCACCCTGGCTAAACCAGCTGCAAGGAGAGCTGTGGCACCACCAGTCTGATTCCAATTCACATCAGGCTCAGGAAAGTCCTGCTGCCACTTCTCCTGCAGACAGTTCGAGAGCAGGGGCAGGTCCCACCGTCCACGTGCTCCTCTGTCCACACCCAAAGCCCTGGGAAGGGCAGGAGGTGCATGGCCAGGAGGAAATGAGGCTCACCCAGCAGCAGGTCCTGCTGGGTTGTTGCTCACCAGAGCAAACCAGCAACCAATGCTGCATCACCTACACCCAGCCCCGCAGCCAGAGTGGTCCCTATCTGAGGGGGAAATGAGAGTGGATGAGACCACTTGTTCATGATAGATCCATGTTGGCTACTCCTCCGCTTGGTGTTTACTTTGAGTTGCTTACAAGTGGTTTCCTTGTTTACCAGCTCAGCTGCAGCTTCTGGAAACACCCTGCGACTGCCAGAGGAATGGTTGGTTCCCCGATGCCACAGCTCCTGCCCTTGCTGCTCGTTAACCCCCATCACTTGGAAGCAAGGGCTCAAACATGGCCATTAATGAGCTTCTGCCTGCTCCAACCACTTGCCTGAATTAATTTAGGCCAGTCTGCTTTAAAACATGTGGTTTATCACAGATCTATCTGGCCTCTTCCCATCTCCTCGGGTTCTTACCTGGTTGCAGGGCTGGTGTGTGAGCATGAACAGTGCTGACCAGCATCAGTGGTGGTGGTTTCCCTGTTTGCAGGTGACTGGTTTTAGTTGGTTCTGGGAAGCATGGGGGCGTTTACCTCTGGCTAAGACAGGAGGAGCTGGAGTGGCACGGGATCAATGAAGAGAAAGGAAGAGAAGAGCATTGGCAGAGGATGCTGTGGGGTAGCTGTGGGGCTGCACCAGCACCTCTCCCTACGGCTCACCTCCATGCCAGGACAGGGGTTCCCAGGGTCAAACTTCAGAAGGGGGAGAAAATGTTGTTTTTCCAAGTTAATATTCCCTTGCAAATCTTGTTCTCCTCATTATTCTGGTCGTTACTTAAGCAACAGCCGCTCATCACTTGTGGTTCAGCAGCTGAGGGAAGGGCTGAGTGCAAGAGGCTAATTTATTTTCTTTTAGTGCTTTTCATCCATGGCAGCCCCTGGCTGCTCCTCACCACTGGTAACCAACTAGAGGCATTTCAGATATTTCTAATGTATGACAGCAGCTGAGAAACAGAAATTACCCTCTCTGAAATAATTCCTGAGACAGATTCCTTTTGGCATTTTGCAATGGATACACAGAAGAGACGTGGGCTGCATGTACTCCTTTGCCTTTCCTGAGCAATTTATTAGCCCCACCATCTGGTTAAGACCTCTCCTCTCTCCCCCAGATAAACACACCTCCTTGTCAGGAATGGCATCTGCAGACAGGTGGAGAAGCGGAGGACACAGTCAGGGGCTCTCCAGATCTGCCATGCCACACAGCCCACCAGCATCTTTTGCCATCATAGCTCTTTGCAGAGCTGGGCTCCAGCCTCACCAGTGCCCTGTTGTCTACACCATCCTGCCCCCAGCCACCAGGCAGTGTCCTGTGCTGGAGCCCCAGTCCTGCAGAAGGGCACTGGTGGGGTTCAGATACCTCCTTCCTGGGCCCATCCTGCCCAGACAGCTCCCTGGCTGCATCATCTCACCAGCACTATCTCACGGGCTGGGCCCCCGCCAAGATCCAGAGCAGGAGACAAATGATCTGACTGGGATGCACTGCCTCCACTCCACCTGCTCAGCCCAAATGAAATTAAAATATTGTCAGAAACAATTTCCAGGGGGAAATTGGAAAAGTTATCAGTAGCAGTAAAACTGTGTGGTTCTGCAGGGCACTCAGCAGCCACAAGCTCAGCTGCCCAGCATCTTTCTGGGGAGCACAGGACAGGCAGAGTCCTCCAGCTGCTACAACCAGGCAACACCAGTGGGCACAGGGAGACAAGTTGATCTGGCCATGATGTTCCACCTGCCCACAGTGGCACATCACCCCAGACAGGGCAGCCCCAGCACTCAATGCAGTAGCACTCACTGTTGCCGTCCCGGGAAAATAAAATCTGGACCATTACTCACAGAGCACTTGAAAACCACTCAGGGCTCCCTGTGCCATCCTGTGCGGGCTCTGGAGATCTGGGGCAAAACTGGCCTCAGTGTACTGCCCCAAGCCACTGCACAGATCTGATTTTGCCCTGTCTGTCACACGCCCCGGTCATGCACATCCCCACACCATGCTGGCAGCCCTGTCCTGGCCAAAAGCATCCTGCAGCCCTATGCAAACTGCTCTTCCAGACTTGCTCTGGCTTCTGGAATCTGGGGGGACTTGTCACCTCTGGGAGTGAGGGAGAGCTCAGGTCAGATCAAGGAGAGCAGGTGCATGGATGGGCAGTGAGACAGTTGGCCAGCAAGAGACTGAAAACCAGAAAGAAATTGGGCTGGGAATGGCCCCAGAAGCAAGCCAAGGGTGCTTACAGGGCAGGGCCAGTGAGGGTCTGACTTGCTGGCCAAACTCCAGGCACTGGGGGAATGAAATGAGCACCCCAAACACAGCAGCTTCAGCACAGCCTTTCCCTCCCACCAACAGTGCAGCTCCTAGGGCAGAGGAATCCCGGCAGCAGCACGGTGCCCAGGGCAGCCTGCCAGCCATGATGCTGGGATAGGAGCTGTCAGTTGCCAGCACCTCCAGTGACATCCCCACTGCTCGGTTTGCTGCTCCCTGCAGCTGCTCAGCATTTCATGGAAGCTCACATGGGCCCTAGGTGGGCTCTGACCTGCCAATGTGTGCATCTGAAACAAAAGACCTGCAGGAGATCAAACCAGCTGTGATAAAATTTTCATTACTGGTGTGTTTGCAAAGCTGCTGGATTCTTCCAGAGAAGAAGGGCACTCGGTCATGGCTTACTATTGCACCCTACCAGGGTTCTTCAAGCACAAAGGGCACATGGGGTCTGTAGCATTCGCCGGGGGCTGAGCAGCCCTGGCAGAGCCAGGCACAGCCCCACCACGGCCCCACCACCAGCCCTCCCAGCCAGTGTCTGTGCCAGCAGCCCCAGCCCCTTGGGCCACAGCGAGGAGCGGCTGTCACATCTCCTCAGGGACATGCCACTACCATTTCCTGACTGGAAAACAGCAACAGTGGCAACATTTCCTCAAGGTTCTTCAGCTTCATTTTCTAATCTACCTTCTGCCACCTTTTTAATCAGAGCATCACAGCACCCAGTGAAACGCCATCCAAAGCCCCTTATTTCTGTAACACCACCAAACTCACAATCTTGTCAGGAATGAAATCATGTTGGTTTGACAGGCCCTACTTCTTCTCAACCATGCTGACAGGAATGAATTTATATTCCCAGCCTCTAATTCTCCCATTAATTGAATCTTACATTCGTTTTCCCACCCATTTGCCCAGAATTAATGTCAGGCTAATTGGACAGAGTTGTTCAAGCCATCTCACTCACTTACTCTGCTGTCTCTTGGTACTCTTTCTCCTACCAGCCAACACTGTTTTCCAGCTCTTTAGGATCAAGAGGGGGACACCAAGGGGACCTTCTTCTGACTCCAGTTTACATTTTTCCTCAAAACACCTTTGTTCAGGTCCTGGGGCCAGACACCAGCACCGCATTCACTGCACACGTGGAACCCAAAGCAGCTGCTCACCCATCTCCACCCAGCACAGCTCCAGCTGTTTCCTTTCATTCTCGCCATCTATTGCACAGGTTTCAGCACTCTCAGTTTCTCTCTGCAACCACAAGAAATGGTGATTCTTGTCTCTACTGGTAATGCGACTCTCCTGGTTTTGTTGGAGGTTGCAGAGGGAGGTGGATGCCCATCACATCAGCCCTGCAGCCACATTCCTGAACAGGGCAGCTCAGCTGTGGCAGTGCAGGGGCTGCCCAGGCTCTGCCATGCCCTGTAACACCATAGCAGTCAGGATGACACCAAGAAGCTGCCAGTGGGCAGGCTGAGGAGCTCAGTATCCACATCCCCAGCATGCAGTGGAGCAGGGGGTGACACTGCTGGAGCCTGAAGCCATGGGCCAGCCAGTGAGATGAGGCAGGGGAGGAGGGGACACCTGGCACCCACAGCTGCAGAAATCCCTGGGACCCCAGGCCCTCCATGGAGGGGGTGCTCCATGCCAGGCACTGGGCATGGCCACTCCGCACACCTGGACCACCTGTGACAGCAGCAGCATCTGCCATGGCACAATAGGCTGGGCACAGCACAGCCCAGCCTGCCATCCCAACACACTCCAGGTCTTGCAGGGGTGGTGCTGTGCTTGTGCCTTTTTTCCCCTCTTAAAAATATTCTTCTTGAGTATCTAATAGGTAATTTGTACACTGCACATTCATTTTTAAGAACAGTTTTAATGAAGGTGCTCCACTGCATGTGTGCCTGTATGTGTCATCTGTCCAGGCTCACACCAAATAAATCACCACTACTTGTGGGAAAGCTAATTAAAGGTAATCATGAAAATCTCATTAGTCCTCATTTACATAAGACACACAGAGAAATTTCCTAACCTTTAATGCTGGACGTCACAATCCATTTAGATACATCCTGCACGCTTAATTCAAAGGCAGAAGCACAACCCCCTCCCATCTGTGCACCCTGTCCCGAAGCTCTGCTCTCCACCACTACAAGCAAATGAAAGGATAAGGGGACAGGTTCCATGCTCCCAACACAACTGAAATAGGTCTGGGCCAGCACACACCAACCTGCATGGCAGGGTGAGTATGCTCTGCGCCGCAGGTGAGCATGGGCACATTCTACAGCCTGGGAGTTTCATAATTATGTCAGCATATCCTGCCTGCCTGGAGCACGACATGCCTGCCTCAAGTGTGACCTGCAGTGCCCAGGACCTGTCTCGGCCCTGGCTTTGACCAGAAGTGCCTGTCCTGCCACCTGGTGCTGCTTATTGGCACCTGGTGCAGCCTGGCACAGGGCTCTGCCTACTTGGCCCGACAGCAAGTGGCACTCACTGCACAGAGACAGGAGTAGCAACACCACAGAGAGGAAAGGAAAAAAAAAAAAAGCCCTGGGGAAAACGAAATTCCCCATCTCTGCACAGCTCCATCATCCTCAGCACCAGACTCGCCACCACTTTTATCACCTCAATAACGTGCATTAGCGGCAGCGCCAGTGCTCGGCCCAGTGGCTGGTGAAGGACACTGCAAAAGTCCCCATGAGGTACCATAGGGCATGACAGCTCCCAATCCCCCCCTGGCGGGGGCCTGGCCTCCTGTGCACCCCATATGGAAACGCAGAACAATTAGGACCCGTCGTGGCATAAAAGTATTGGAGCACTAAAGGTATTAGATAAAACTTCTTCTGCTATTAAAGCAGATCACATCCTGGAAATCCAAGCAGTAAGCTGTGCAATTTCACCCTGTGATAGGACTGGATTAAGTTCTTCCCACAAAAGCCTCTTATTCTATGAAAAAGACCATTAGCAACCTATGAAATCAATAGAAAACACAGCCCTGGTGCTGTAAAACACCAGAATTAGCCGCAGCGCCAGAATAGCACCAATTAAGCCAGGGCCTCTTTTACAAACTCTCGCAGGAAAGAGCTTTGCTGAAATCAGAGGAGCTGTGGGATCCTGTGGCCGTTGCTGATTCTTGCAATGAGCCAGGAGCCTGGAGAGCATTTCCTTATGGGACTGTGCAGCTGCCTGGCCTGGCTCACAGCACAGCCCCTCTGCATGAGGAGCAGGGCAGGAACACAGGCAGCTGGACCTGCTGGGCACGTGTAAAGGGGTGAGCAGCAGGAGCTGGTGGATGGACTATAGGGCTGGGAAGACCTTCTCATTATTCTCTGAATGGTCTTGGCTGCCTTGGTGCTGACCCAGGCAGCTGGGCAGAGCTGTCCCCAGCCATGAGATGACCCCAGCACAGGTCAGCCCTGGTTGACCTGTGCAACCTCCGGGGCTGCGCAGGACTCACATGTCTTCTGGTGAATGTGGCCCCAATAGTAGTGATGGGCACAGCAGCATTGGCTTATCAGAGACCAGAGGAGTGCACAGTAACATGATCCCTTCTCAGTCATGGCCTCAGATGGACAGACGGATGCCTTGGCCAGCCCCAGGCAGCCAGTGGAGGGCGGGTTCAATCACCAGAGTCAGTCCCAGCACTCCCAACCCAAACTGCAGCCAAACCCACAAGCAGCAGCAGAGACGATTGCACCGTCACATCGGATTAGCTCTTCTGCTCTTCACACTGACATCTAAGATTATTTGTAATTAGGACTAAAGAACGAAGTAAGAGAAGAAACAGAATAGAAAATGGGCTGTCGGTAATTAAGAGCGTGGCTTTTGCTGCCGTCACGAGGCCAGACAGGGCTCGAGCCGGTCCCCCACCAGTGCCCACGTGCAGATCCGTCAGCATAACTAGGGCTGGCAGGAGGAGGAGTCCCCCTGCAAACTGCACTCAGAGCCTCCAGCTCTGGTGACAAGTATTTAAAAGTTAAATGATCCCTTAAAGAGGACAAGAGGCTCAAAGCTGAATCACCACAGAAAGGCAAATGCTGGGAAGAAGGGGAAGAAGGGGATGGGAGGACAATGGCACAAGCAGCTCTTTGGAATCATGGGCTGCATCTCGGAGCAACTGGTGTGGAGACTCCTGCTCTTGAGAACACACAAACCCACTGGGCTCTGCAAGGGTGTTTGCACAGCAGTAACTGAATAGAAATCAACCATACAAATCAGGCACAGTATGAGTCTAGGGATTCATTTCCATATATTACGCTGCTCTTTTATTGTATTCCCAGCCCCAGCCTGAGCAGCAGCTGGACTAAACACCAGGCTGGAGAAAGCCAGTGACTGAGCTGGCCCTGGCAAGCAGTGACATTCCTGCTTTCCAGCCTGAGGGGCTTTGAGTTCCCCAGAAAGTGTCATCATCACACCAGGGCCTCCCAAACTCACCATTTTCCCACTCCAGGAGGTCTGGGAGGAGCGGTGCTGGTGGGAAGGGGTTAGCAGCATCCAGTCCCAGCCCTCACTCCCTGCCCAAGCCAGCATCTCCCACTTCCAGCCCACTGGTGCCAGCACTCACTGCTGGATAGAGCTCTCACTGCTGGGTAGAGCTCTCCTGGGGTCCCTGCCTGTGTGAGCAAAGGTTCTAGTGGCTCCTGAACCCCTCCACCAGCTCAGGAGATGGCCTTGGTGAGGGATGAAGATTTCAAGTCGAGGCTAATTGAAGGCTCAGAAACGCTCCTTGGATTCACTGCTGGCATGGAAAAAACAACTGCACTGGGTGCTGTACCCTGCTATGCCACCTTCCTATTAGGGTCACATGTCACAGCGAGACTGTTACAAACCCCACATGGGGAGGATAGCCTGTCCAGCAGGAAGAGAAATCCTCCTGAGGCTGCCTCGCACTCCAAGAATACCACCAGCTGTCCTGGGAACACTGCACACTGGCTGCGCAAACACCCTGCTGGCATTTACCTCCCTCACCCATGGCCTTGCCTGGTCCCCTCTTCACACAGCACCTCTGGGGGCAACAACAGTCGTTGCTCCCAGTGCCAGTAATTCAGGGTGAAGACTAATGGAAAGGCTCCTCAGCTGTCACCATGCTGGAAGCCTTTGGTGCTGACCCAGGCAGCTAGGCAGAGCTGAGACTCTCAGACTGGCACCTGTACTGTGTGTGCTGTGACATTTATCCCACGCCGCATCTTCATGTTTGACATGCTGTTGCTGCAGGCTGGCTCCCGATGTGCCAGTGGGGATAACCCACCCCCAATCCCCAAACCCCAATAAACCCAAATGCCCAGCCCAGCCTGGACACTGTGGTCCCCAAAGCACTGCCAGGTCCCCGCCCCTAGCTCTGTCCCTGCCAGGTCTAAAACCAGCCCAAGTGGCAGCTCCCTCTGCCCCAGAAGCACAGTGCTGCTGCCAGGGCTGCCTGTGCCTCTCGGTCACCCTCCCCCAGGAGGGCCTGCACATTATGGAAGCATGAGTCAAAAATACTGTCATTTTGGGGAAAAAGGGAATGTGCTTGGAAGGAACTTTATGAGAGGAATTTCTAACAGTTTTAACATTTATCCAGTTTCATATCTTCTTTAGACTTTTTGGGAGAGCTTAATTTCCTCTGAAATTCAGGTTGCAAACAAGTTTGGCTGCTCCCCCAAGGAAGGGATCAAAGATGTGATGTCCCACCAGCTGACCAAGAGCACCAGCATGCAGTGGGAGATGAGCACCACAGCCCTGCAGCCTGATAAACGCTGAGTAGATTTAATTGTAATATTTAAAAAGTACACGAGAGTACACAAGAATGCATCTAGCACCAACTTAGGAGGAAACCACTTCCTGTTCCACTCCAGACAGACCATCTTTGCTTTGCTAACAGTTCCCCTAATTTAATTATCCTTTCTTGAGCAATTCCTTATCACTGCTTCCCAGGAGGTGACATTCCCTGGAGGATGTTTTGAGGGGCTCTCTTTGCAGTGGTTCAAATTTTATTGCAATTTGCTGTCATCTGAAGGCAGGACGGGGAGCTGCACAGCCAGCCAGGACAGCAGGCACCTGGGTGGGAACCAGTTCTCATGACAGAGGCAGCTCCTGGGAGCAGAGTGGAGTCCAGGCACTGCCCTCAGCAGCAGCCATCCAGCATCTGTCTGCCTTCAGAGAGATGAGAGGAATCTCAGAATTGTCTCAGTTGGAAGAGACCTTGAAGATCAAGTCCAACCATTCCCCCAGCACTGCCAGGGCATCCACTAATCCATGCCCCTCAGCACCACATCTAAACAGCTTGGAAACCCCTCCAGGGATCAATGGGGACTCACCACTGTCCTGGGCAGCCTGGGACAGGCCTGTATAACAATGGAGGGAAATAAATTGTTTCTCAGCTATAACCTAAACTTCCCCTGGGGCAACTTGAAGCTGGTTCTTATTGTCCTGTTCCCTGGGAGCAAAGCCCAACCCCACCTTGCTCCAACCCCCTGTCAGGGAGCTGTTGAGAGCCAGAAGGTCTCCCCTGAGCCTCATTTTCCTTGGTCCCTCAGATGGTCCTCACCACACTTGTGCTCTAGACCCTTCTCCAGCTCTCTTGCCCTTCTCTGTATGTGCTCCAGCCCCTCAACGTCCTTCTGGAACCCAGGAATCATGGTGTGGGAAAGGGCTCCTGCCAGCCCCAAGGTAGCCATGCCGGTGATCCCTCTTTTCCAGCTCAGAGCCTGGGATCCCACCCTCCCCCTGAGGTGATGGAAAGCAGGGGGTCAGTGCTGAACTTTGTCCCTCTGATGGGGGAAATTCAGTGTGATCCACAACACCAAAAGTGAGCTGCTGGCCAGTGACTCTTGCATTTCCAGTGCAGCTACTCGTGGGGTTCCAAGCCAACACCGAGCAGACCTTCCAGCAGCATGACAGCCAGATGCTTCAGGGACAAACACACATGAACACACAGCAGGGGCGTGCCCTCACAGCTGCTACTGCTCTGCAGTGCCACATTGCACACCCCAAAGCTGGATATGCCAGGGACAGCAGGTACTGGACACCAGAGACCTGGGGTCAGTGATAAGCTGCAGGCATTTCTAATGACCTCTGCCAGGGATAATTCATGGCCCCGCCACAAGCAGATGCAAATAAACCAGCAAGAAGAAAAAGTCCCTTGGATTTTTAGAACGTTTGGCAACAGCAAGAGAGTGCAATACATTATTTAAAGGCTTTTTCCAAGGAAAGCAAATAATTTCAGCTTAGCTAGCTTTTTAGGACAGCCTAAGTAGAAAGCAGGGACAGCAGAGCTGCAGGAATGGAGCCCAGAGATGCATGGAGCCTGTGTCTGAAAGGCATATGGCACAAGGCTGCTTGGGAACATTGGCACAGGGCACTGCGGCGCTGCTGGGTCCCTGAACCCCAAGATGGCTTTTCCTGGAGTCCTAGCTCCCCTGAAGGCACCTCAGGCTGCTGCGTGGAGCTGGGCATGGCCCAGCACAGGCACTGGTGGCTCTGGCCAGAGCAAGCAAGGGATGAGGGGACGCAGTGCCCAGCTCAGTGCCAGCGGCCAGCAGTGATGGACGAGAGCAAGATGGAATGGGCACTGCGGCGCCAGAGCGCACTGATGAATGAGGTGTCACTGGGTTTAATCCAGAGTCATTAGCCATGCTGAACACCCGCATATCATTTGTTAAACTAATGGATTGCCAGAGGTCATTTGGTAATAAGAAAGGAAAAGAAGGGTTATTAGTTTTTATCAGACATTAATTGGCCAAAATCGATTACTTATTTGGCATTTGCAGTGTATTAGGGGTATTTCCCCCAGCAGAAGCACCTCAGCTGGCAGAGTCAAAGGGAGGCAGTGTCTCCACAGTAGGCACCACAACATCACTCAGACATGGGCTGGCAACCCCAGAAGCAGCACAGCCCTATCCCAGGGCAGATGCTCAGGCAGATGCCATCACGAGTAATTCTCATCCGCACACTTCCCACCAGCTCGTTCGAGCTGCAGGACCAGGGATTGACAAGGAACACCCTGGACCCACACAGCTGCCCCACATGAGGGTGCCCCATGCCCAAAGTGCCACCTGCACCCAGGGCCACGTCTGCCCCCAGCCACAGGCAGTGGCTCCCCCACCTCCACCAGCACCGCTCAACATGGCAGGAGGTGGGAGAAATGATCTGGGAACTGCTCAGGTGATGCCACATTTATCTAACAAGCTTCCAAATGAAAACTAGCATTTGGACTTATTGCATTCTGGCTCAAAATTTGATTACATTTTTCTACAGCTGTAAATCTGCCTTCCTTTCTGCAACATTATTATTAAAGCCAGTATTGAATTGGTGGTGTGATACGTAAAATTTCAATCCTGGCTCTGACATTCCAGGAAGTTAAAAACCAATTACAGTGTGTGCTTTGCCTCAGGACAGAATGAATCATTGAACACAGCCACTTCACCAAGAGAAATTAAAGGTTGAAGCAGCAACATGGGGAAGGTATTAAGTTAAAAATCAAAGGTCAATTAAAGTAAAACTGAGTCTATTTTATTTTTAATATTTTGCCTACATTTTCATTCCTTTCTGATGAACAAGGAGGCAAAATAAACCCGCACTTTTATTTATTTGCCAGGTAATAAATCTGGGATGAAGTTGGTTTTGGGAACTAAGAGGAAACATTCAGGTGACAAAACTCCCAACCCAATAACCAGCATAAATCTCACGAAGCCAGTGCAGGAACAGGGCAGCACCCCTGCCCTCCCCACACCAACAGCAGAGAGGGTCCCACCTCATCTCTAGCTGCAACCACTGGCCTGCTGTGACCGACCACACAGCAAAGTGAGGGGCACAGGTGGAAGGTGCCCAGCACCCAGGGGACACATGACTTTGTCACTGTCATCCTGAGCCCAGGAGAACTCCCAGACCTGAGCAGAAGGCATTTTCCAGAAACTGCTACAGCAGCTGCTGGGCAGAATGGCACCAGCCCCAGCTGTGGCTTTGCAAGCACAGGGCCCCCAGAGTTACCCAGCCCTGCCACCCATCCCCAGGGGATGGAGCTGACCCTGCCAGAGGACCAGAGGTATGGACAGCACAGGCAGCCAGGGAGGTGGGCGCACTCTGAGGAGCAACAACACACGTGTACACACACACACACACACACACATACACACACACACACACACACGTGTGCGCGCACGCAGCCACCACCCCAGCCCTGAGCATGATGTGTGGAAAGCATAAAGGGGACAGCCCCCTCAGCAAGAACAGGATACCTTAGCCTCCAGCCAGGGCTGCCACCCACCATGGCACCAACACCCCTGGGCAGTGTCCACCCAAGCTCAGCCCCACTGCATATGTATGCATGGCAGCCCCAGTGTGACCAGTCCCACTGTAGGAACTGCTCCATCAATAATTAAAGCAGCTGCCTCCCACCCTCCTTAGAACCCTAGGTGATGGCATCACAGACCATAAACCCAGCTGGTGGCGGGAGCAAGCCAGCACCACCCTCTGCTATTAACCAGGCACGAAATGAACTCCTGTTCCACAGGCTGAAGCCTCCAAAGGCATTGCAGGGGCAGGATCAGTGCTTCATGGCGCAGGGCCCCACTACAGCAGATATTTACCAATGTCATGCAAGCAGCGAGGCCAGTTATCTCCTGAGCTGTCGCAGAAGCTGTTGACCCCTCCTGTAAAACAAAAGATAAGTTGTACTTTCCATTTTCTACAGCACTATGTCATTTACAGATGCCTTTTACTGGTGGACTTTAATAGATAATCCATACCCTTGAAGTGGAGTATATCATCTGCTCGTTACCAAGGATAAATCATTTGCAAAATATTAAAATGCTTAAAGACTGTCACATGGGCTTCATGAATTGCTTTGCAACACACACACTTCTGCCTATTAAAGAGAAAATGTATTCATCGTGGAACCAGGCAGGGCGATCAAACCCAGCTTTATTTACAGTCTGGAGTACAAAGCTATCAGCGAGGCGCAGCAGTGGAGGGAGAACCCCCTCCCGGGCCCACCATTACCACCCTTCTAGATAATCTGACCCTAGCTATGGAAACTCATTAAGGTCGTTAGGAAACATGCCAGTTCTCCAGGGAGCCAGCTTCTTTTAGATTAAAAAAAGGGAGGATGTGTGTGAGGGAGTGCTGCCCACTGCGCCATTCATTCACAACTATACCCGCATGCTAACCGCAGGGAGAGAGTAATCTCATATATTCTCAGACAATTTAAGCTCATTTCAATAAAAAAAGAATTAGAGAGGAGCAAATGGTAGGGAGAACAGATGTTACCATGTCAGTGACACCCAGAACAAGCAGATAGTGCTGCATAACACAGAGACGGTGTATGCAGCTCCAGGCACAGGGCAGGGCTGGGAGCGAGGAGGTGCCCAAAGAGCTGGGTCTGGGCTGCTGACACCAGGTGCCACCACGTGCCTGCTCTGGCCACCATGAGCTCCTGGAACCCCAAGTCTGCAGGGACACACCAGCAGGATGACAACCCACAGGGCTAGGATCTACAAACAGCCTCAACCTGAAAAGCCACCAGTGTTCACCACCAGGAGAGCAGTAAAGGGTCTGGGAGAGCTGGAGCACAGAAAAGTGGAAAGACCCAGAGGTTTCTCAGCTTCAAAGTCCCCCACTCACAGCAGCACTCCCTGTCCCCTACTCATCCCTGCCCCTTGGCCACCAGCTCCTTGTCATCCACAGCCACAAGACCAAGTTCCAAGCCAGAGGCACATTAGGAAACCAGGTCCTGTGCCACTTGAGTCCAGGACACCCTAGCCAGACCCTCAGCCACCAAGGGAAGGGACACAGAAGATACCTATGTCATCACCCTACCAGGGGTTCCTGCAAAGACTCCGGCCTGTTTGGTAAATAATGTCTTTGTTATAAATATTCCATAAACCCAGGAACTGCAGCACATTAAAAAATGATAAGGTCCCTGCTTCCCAAGCAGCCGCTCCTCTGCACCAAGGCCTGTAAGAGGTGTTTAAAATCGGATGTCAGCTGGGGCCGACAGATGAATTTGTTGTGGGGCTGATGAATAGTTTGAGAAATATTCAATACCTTCAGGAAGGTTCAATTTATCACAGTTTGGCTCAGACCGAGTGGAAACATACAGCCATCCACTCTGCATTCATGTATTAAGAAATTCAGGTCATTATGTTAGACATGCAGTTTCTTCTTATTTTTTTCACTAGATGAAACTAATGTGTATAAAGGGCCATGTGGTACCCTAATTAATTGCTCCAGAAGCCAATGATCTGCTCATTTCCCCTATTTAACCATCTCCAGAAAAGAGGTGGTAAGACTCCCTACCAACCCAGTGAGCATTCCCATCCAGGTGGGAGCCTGGGAAAGGCCTTCAAGGTGTGAGCAAACCCCAGTAGTTGAAAAATCAGGGCCCCAAAATCTGCTCCCCAAGACTGTGGCTGTCCCCTCTGAAGCAGCAGGGCCTGGCAGGGCAGGTCAGCAGCTGAGGGCCTAGTGGGGACTGAGCCTCCCACCCAGACAGATGATGTCCCTGGGGAGGCAGCACAGATAGGACAAGCCTCAGTGGGTGCTTGAGCTCTCCCAGGTCCAGTCAGCCTCCCATGGAGAAAAGCCTTATGCCATGGACAGCACAGCCTTTGCAAAACAACACAGAAGTTGTGGAGGTACAAAGACTGAGAAACCACCTCTGAGACCAGCAAGGACCAAGTACTGGCACGTAGAGGAACTCATGGCATCAGTACCACACTGCACTCGGGCATCAATGGGAGATACCATCAGGCTCTTCCCTGTACATGACAAGTTCCCCCCAACAGATGGAAAGAGCAATTTCATCAGCAACCCAACCAACCATCCAATCAAAGCTGCAGGCATGCACCAGCCAGGCAAGGTTTGTATAGTGCTCTCGGGACTTCTGACTGGCCTCAAAGCTTTCAATTAGGTACGGGTGTATTTCTGAAATACTATGACAATTGAAATCCTGTTAAGTGTTACAGTAAAACTCACTACGTGCAAAGCACGTAGGGCGTCAGCACGGCCCTAACAGCTAAATCCATTTGGTAATCAGGTCAGGCTGCCAGCAAGAGCCACCACAGTGTCAGTGGCTTTTATTAAAAGCTGGGGTTTTGCTATAAGAGGTACTAGTTTTATGTTACCATAAATTGTCAACAGTTGGTCAGATCCCCACAGAGAAAGGATCGATACCCAGCAGAGGGGAAAAAGTGCTGAGAAAGGAAAAGCGATACTCTAATTAGAACAAAATTTAAGAGTCTAGGGGTACAGATGACAGTGCCTAATACGTTATAATTTATTGACGGCCTCCAAACATTGGGTTTTGTTCTGGCTCTCAGAGGCAGAAGGGTGTTAATAAATAAGCCAACAGACAGCGGCTGCCTGCGGGCAGCTCCTCACACATCGATCCTCACCCAGTGAAGCCACTGCCAGGTCAGGTATTCCTACAAAACTAGCAGTGTTCTTTGCTCCCCTAGTTTGCCCATTGGCTTGTGGGTCCCACAGGTGCCCACCAAGCCAGCAGCAGCTCTGTGAGCCATGCACTGCGCCAGCCCCAGACCAGGCTCTTGGGCACAGAGATGATGTGGAAAGCCTAGATCTCCTGGAGCCAGCACTCCCCAGGACACCTCCATCAGCTGCTCCATCAGGAGCCTGTGCCTTGTTTCACAGTGATCTAATTAGCACTGCAGTAATCCCAGCCCAGGACCCAAACATCTGTGAGCCCCAGTCTCCCCTGCTGACCCAGATTTAATAACCACTCAAGCCCAAACCTGCCCTCACTTCATTTCACAGCACAAGAAGCACCTGCCCTCAGACCCGCATAAACAAGGAGGCAATAAAATTTAATCACTCGAAGATCAAAGTTCTCAAGTGTTTTCCAATTGTCCTCTTGTCCTCCTCACAGCTCTGTTAAGGGAACTGCAGTAGGCTCTATTTAATAAGCGACCACAAAAACCCATCTGGATTGGAGAAATATTGGCAAATATAATCAACAAAAATGTATTAACTCTAATTCTGTGAAGCCTTTGGCTATATTAATATCTCTTTAATGTAATCACCTATAAATAAGTGATGACCTCTTTGATTTAATATGACATCTGTCATCCCCATTTTCATACAAGACATGAGGTAATTACTCTCTGGTATGCAATAAAAGGATGGGAATTGTACATTGGGGTAGCCCAGCCATGTGCCACCCTGGAGGTCTTAGCTCTGGTTTATCCTTCACAGCAGGAGGAATGGAAATGTGGACATACCAGGGCGAAGCAAGATGGCCTTGGGTGAACAAAGCCACTTCAGGATTTCTGCAACTGCCGGGGGGGTGATGGGAGATCAACACCTTCATGATCTGGGGACCATCGGTGGACTGCACCTGTCCCACAGTCATCACTAGAGCAGGGACACATGGCCCACACTGACAGACAGCACATCACTTCAACACCTACTGCCATCTGTGCCCTGTGCCACAGGCACCCTGCCTACCTCGCTGTGCTCTCTGGACACAGGCTGGGCAAGACTGAGTCCAGAGCCCAGCCCACACTGTCATAGGGCTGACAAACTGGCTCCTCAGTGCTGGGACCAGTTTTGCTCCAGGAAGCATCAGGAGCCCCTAGAACTGCTGTGGTCTCTGCTGGGGATGCAGCCGACACCCCATGTTCTGAGCTGGGACACACACCAGCCCCAAGAAGCAGCAGGTACCAGGATGCAACGGAGAGCAGAGCTGGCTGGAACAGCCCCCCCCGGAATCCCTGTGTCCCCCGACTGGAGTGAGAGCAGTGCTCTGACACCCTAGGGGGGTGGAGACAGGCACCCCTCAGCCATGGCTTCGCAGCTCCTGAGCTGGGCTGTGGCTCTAGCACTGGCTGCTGGAAGAGTAGGGCAATCACAGGCACTAGCGCTAGCACAGCAGAAAGCTCAGTGCCATGGGGAGAAAGGCAGAAGAGCCCCTTATATGGGCATTTTTCAACTTAGCCAAAGCTCAGCTCTCAGAGGAGGTGTTGAGCTCCCAGTCAGGCTCCTAGCAGCTCAGGGGGGCAGGGACGAACCCCATGGCATGATCGTGCCAGCTCTATTTGAAAGGACTGCGGGTCCACATCCCTCCAGCCAGCACCGCAGGCAGAGCTGTCCTTTCTCCTGGAGATCAGCACTACAGGATGCAGCGTGTGCAGCTCAACCCTGTCCCCAGGGCTGAGGAAGTAACAGCATCTGAGACAGGAAGGTACAAGATTTCTAGGAAAAAGCAGCTACTGCAGGAGTAAGCAGGCTGGGCTGAGGCTGCTCTTCACAACCAAAGTGCACTGCAGAGCTGCCTCACTCAAGAACTGGATAGAATAAAGCTAGGGAGTCTCCACCTGGTCCCTTCCCCCTGGTTGGAGAAGACCAACCCCAGGAGCAGCAGCTTGTGAACAAATCCAGGGAGGGGGAGAAGCTCTGTACCCCAGAGCTGAGCATTTGCATTAGAGCAGAGGTGATGTGCAGACAGCAGCAGCCAACCACGACTCTCCAGTGAGTCCACAACAAGAGTCATTGCTCTGCAACTTCATGTCAAAACCCCACAGCCCCAGCAGAAGCCTGGACAGCGTGACGTGCCCTGAACAGCCTCAACCCAACTGTGCTCTTGGTGAACTGGACCTGCCTGGCCTGACCAAAGCAGTCCCAGCAGATGCCAAAACCCCAAGCCCCCTCCTCCAGCCAGAGTGCAGATTTTATGTAGTTGGGAATATACATGGTGCTGCATCTCAAAGAGTGGGAAGCCAAAAACAGATGCACAGGAGGGAGGAGAGGGGATAAAACCTTGAGAATCAAAAACTGAAGCATGACCACCAGCCCCTACTGCACCGGTCTGATGGTTCAGTCAAGCAGGATAATCTGAGTCTGCAGTGGAAATGTCCCTGGACAGCTCTAACTACAACTTCTTCTATTCTTCCTCCTGCTCTCCAGTCGGGATGATACATCCTGGATTGGCCAAAGTGTTTTGCACCCCATTTGCCCTCCACTCCAGAGCCTGGCAGCCCAGCAGCACATGGATAGTGGCCCGGCTGTGCCAGCAGCAGCTCACCCAGCCGAGGTGTCCCCTGCAGACAATGCAGCCAACCACGTAGATAGAGGTCCTCCCTTCAGCAGCCAAGAGCAATGGCTCACCTCCCACCTCACTCCCTCCTTGCTGGGCTGAAGTCAGAGGAGCAGGAGCAGCCCATCTACATTCTCCTCCATGGTTGGAGAGCCACCGCTGAACACCCTGCTCAATGAAAAACAATATATAATTAGGACAGAGCTCAAGGAGCACACAATTAAACACTCTGTTACTATTACTCTTGCACAGTTTAAGCCTCAGTTTAATAAGGAACCACTGAAAAAGACTAATATTGAATCAAACTTCATGCAGTGGAGCCATGTGCTGCATCACTACAGCAGCCAGAGGATGAGGAGCTGGAGCACAGCTAGCATCAGCATTGTGTGTGATGGGACACGGGGATGCTGCCACCAGAGCCTTGCACCTGGAGGCTGCAGGACACAACATGAATCCATAACCAGAGACCCATGGACAGAAAGGAGCCATGGCAGCTGCAGCCTTCAAGCAGTGTCCTGAGCTTTCCAAAGATTTAGGAGTGAAACAGGAAGACTGACCCAGACACAAGGTACAGTGGGCAGATGGGGGAGACCCTTACCTCTGCCTGGCCCCACATGAGCCCTGAACTCCAGAGAGAAGCTGGATCACATTCCCCTGCCCATAGGGCTCAAGGATCAAACTCACTGGCACAGAAAAGACAGAAAGTCTCCAGTCCCAGCTCTGGGGACGTGCCAGCAGCAGACACCACATTTGAGCACCAGCAGGACCTGGGCTGCTGGTGCATGGAAAGACATGCACCAGGGACAGCACCAGGGTAGGAGCTTTTGTCTGCCCAATTCCAGCTTGACACCCAAAACCAAGCCTCTGGTCCTCTGTTTCCTGTCAGGAGTGGAGAGGAGCCTGTTGGGATGCAAAGAGGAGCTGCATCCTGGAACCTAAGTCCCTGTCCCCTGCCCCGAGAGATGCCAGTCCCACCACATCCAACACTGGCAGCAGGACCACAGGTCAGCGCCGCTCAGCTGCAAGATGCTGGTACAAACCCAAGATGATATAAAGGGGGTCCCCAATGAGCCCCACGGTGCCCAGTTCAGGGGAGCACCCAGCGCGGTGCCCAGCACTACCCATGAGGCTGGAGCTGCAGCCGCACAGCTCCTGCCACCCTGCCAGGCGATGATGTCGAGCTGGAAAAACTCTCACTGAGGCTGGGTGCCTAGTAATAAATTTATTGTATTTTATTACATATTCCCCTTTTTGCACTTAATTCCAATTCCTCATATTCAAACTCTTCTTTCTGAAAGAAAATGATTTTTAACATAAAAATATAAATTCTGCATATTAAAAGTGCATACACCTTGAATAATAAAACATACAAATAAATAATAAAAGGCATTGACACAGTCTCATGCACTTGTCCTCAAATAATTTAAAATTTATGGTACAATGTTCACCCCCAAGTAAAGACAGCCTACTCTCCATATACTGTACAGTTCAAAAACATTAAAATACAGAAGAGAATATCAAAGGTGTGGGTAAGCCCCACGTCCCAGGACTGGTGTACAGTGACGCGACATGCAGTTTTCAGAACGGCAGATACTCCAGTGTAAAATCTGACATTGTGTCCAGAAGAGAAACTGCACTTGCAACAGGACTTAAAATTCAATTTTAACCAATGGTGAGGCACAGTTGGTGAGCAAATCTGTACAAATTAATACTTGGAAGGCCACAAGAAAATCGAGCCGCTTGTAGCCTGTATTCCCTTGTGTCACCCTACCCAAGGCAATGTAGCACCTAAAAAAGGGTTTCTTATTGCACTGCACAAACGCCACACGCGCCTGATGCTGACCTCCCTGCAACATATTGTGCTGCAGGGCCTCAAGTGAAACAGAATTGGTGTCTACACTTAGTTTTAATCTGTGTCTTTTAAAAAACACTATTTGCAGATAAATTGAGTGCTATCGCCTTTAAAAAAAAAGGAATATAGAAGACTGCCTAAACCTTTAGACCTAATATAGATATTGTACAAGACTTCAGGTGCTGTTATTTTACAAAATAAAGCTCCTAATAGTAAATGCTTTACGGTGCTTTTATTAAGAAAACCATGTAGTACTTTCATCTCACCACAGATTAAAACTAAATTTCAGTTCCCTCCACAGATAACATTAGATACCACCAAACTATTTTGGATTAGTAGGCAAATGACAAAGATACAACAAAAGGTAACAGTAAAATTATTTGGAATGTCATTTCCAAGCCCTGTCCATTCCATCGGACTGAGGGGGATGGGCATAGAACCTGCAGCGGGAACATGACCAAGGACCTGCCCAACACCCAGACCACTGCTGCCAGGTGGCACCTCGCAGGGACACAGCCCAGCAGAGCCCATGAGCAACCCCGGACACACGCTTCCTGCTGCCCAGAGACCTCACCAACCCACACCCACGTTGGCCGCTGCTAACGGGCAGTGGCCAGTGCTGACCAGTATGCCCCATGGGCTGCCATCCCCGCAGGACCTGCTGCCAAAGGGGAGTGCTGCTCAAACGTCACCAGTGCCGGGGCTGGAGCATGAACAGGAAGCACAGCCACCCCCTAGCCCAGCTTCCCCTGGGCAGGCAGCAGGCAGGAGACCCTTTACCATTACAGGCAGCACACCAACAACTGGAAACTGCTCCCTCAGCACAGAAATTCAACTAAAACTTTTTTGAGTGCCCATGTGGCTACGGGTGACCGACTGCCTCTTCTCACAACGCAGATCGTGTCATTAAAGTTACATGGTGAATGGGCAGGCTATGTACAGAACACTGATCGGGTTTACCTTTTCAAAAACAAACAAACAACAACAACAAAAAAAACCTATACAATACAGAAAACCAGTTTGTTCTCATTTCAACCATTCAGATCCCTTTGACATTACGCTACACTCCAGTCTCGTCAGTAACACTGAATTCTGCAAAGGAAAGAATCAAAGTTGTGCAAAGAAAGCAGGAACGGGGCCGCGCTCCCGCGCTCAGCCGCACCCAGGAGCGGAAGCGCAGGCTCAAAGCAGCGCTCTGGAGCCTGCCGAGCAGCCCCGGCGAGCGGCCTCCGGCGTGGGCGTGTTGGGTGCTTGCATAGTTTGTCAGTGCATGCAGCGGGTACAGTGAGAGAACTGCCATGCAAAACTGCCCGTGTTACCCCGAAAAAATGGTTGATCATGCTCAAGTTTCAGCTTTGGAAAGCAAACAACCCTGCAGATAGGATGGATGAGGGCACTTACAGTGGAATAAGTGTATTGTAATTAAGCTGCTAATTTTCTATCCTAAGCATCTTATTATTTAGCCATATTTGATAAGTTTGAAAGGGTTAACAATTTATACACCCAAAGTGAGACACAAGTTACAGAGAACTGCAGGCACCAAATTGTCTATCAAACATGATTAATACAAATAAAAGGTGCCTTTTTAATACACGTCATTGAAAATGTGCTTATAATTTGTATACTACTAAACACTATCCAAAAGATGCAGCCCAAAAAGGGTAAAAATAATTTCTTTCGGTGAGTCCAGCAGGAATCTAGCACGGGAAGGAAGGTGCCGTTGCTCTCTGGCCCCGGGGGGCTGGCCCCAGGAGCAGGATCGAGCATCCAATGGGGTGTGGTGTGAAACACGGCCAGTGCAGGTGACTTTAGCACAAAGACAGCTGGAAACAGGTTGTCAGAGGACTTGAACACCACTTCTTCTTGGGGGTTGTGGGGCTGTTTGAGCACAGGGGCTGTTCTGGGCTTCACCCTTCAAGGTGCTTCTCAGCAGCATGGGGCTGCCTTTGAAACCTCAGTTGCGGGTCCCCAGCACTGGGGCCCCGGACTGCTCTGCCCCAGGACACCAAGCCACAGTGACTCCACATGTGTCACAGCTGCATGTGACTGGAAAAGCTGACCTGGACAGCAACTGCTCTAAACCCACTCAGATGCCCAGCCACAAGACCTCCAGGCCCCACGCGCCACCACCCAGGGGCTGGTGGAGATCCCTGACCAACAGTGACCTTCAGAAGACAGCAGAACCCACCTCCTCCACAGGCATAAGTGCTTCTGAAGCCAAGCATGATTTTTAAGAAAAGAGGTGACCATATACAAGCAGCTGCTTCAGAACAGCCTTGAACCTTCATTGTTCTAAGGACCAAACACAAAGCCAAGGTGGTGCTGGCATCTAGGACTTGGAAGATCCCTCTCTGGAGTGTTCCCTAATACTATGCCACATCCTTATGTCTGGACAACACAACACACACGGATAGGAATTCATGTGCAGGAAAGGGCCGAGAAATCAACCTGCTTTAGAACAAGGAAAGAAGGCAGATGTTGCTTTTTCCAAATCACTTCAGGTAGGGTCTCTAATAAACACATATTCAGTTCTACATGACTGACAGAGCCATGACCTAAAGAGCAGCAAGGCTTGGCTTAACAAATGTTGGGGGTTCCTGGACCCCCAAACTTAGGCCCTCTCTTGTACAAGGAAGCTCACAGACTACTGGCAGTCTGTGGTGCTGAAAAGCAGTGAAGAAGAGTGGCAGCAAACGGCTGCTTTCCTAACTGCTTTGTAACAGCATCAACTGACCCAGCAAGCAGGGGCTGCACTTTCTAGGTCCTACATGGGCATGCTCTGTGCATTTTACCCACTATGTACTTTATACTCAATGTGAGCTACAGCAAACCCTGTCAATCAAAACACCTTGCTTGACACCCTACATCAAGCCCTCCTGAGCCTGACGACACAACACATGCTCGCAGCCCACCACCGAAGAGCAGCATCTGCTCTCCAACAGGGGCACTGCCAGTGCAGCCTCCCCTGCCCGCTTTGTGCTTGCTGGTAGAGCAAAGAGCCCGTGCACCAGAGCAACTGCTTTCAGAGGCACAGGTATGAACACCAGTTTGGCAGCAGGCACAGAACAGATTGTGCTAGAGCTGCAATGTCCATCAGGAGTTATGGTGAACACACAGAAAGAGCTGTATTACATTATCATCAGATTGCAGAGGTTTGACTGCTTTTAACATCAGCTGCTCAAATACCAGGACCACCCATTCCCATTCTGCCCAAATTAGACCTCTAATGAACATTCTCATGCCCCAGATAGAATCACAGAATCATTTCATTTGGAAAAGACATTTTAAGATTTTTAGGTCCCCCAGCACTGCCAAGGCACCACTAAACCACATCCCTCAGCACCACATCTCCATGGCTTTGAAACCCCTTCAGGCACCACAGGTACTCCACCACTGCCCTGGGCAGCCTGGGACAGCCCTTGGAGGAAAGAAATTGCTCCTCAGGTGCAGCCTAAATCTCCCCTGGCACAACTTGCAGCTGTTTCCTCTTGTCCTATCAATCATATTGAACTACTGAATTGGACAGGGCTTCAAATTTCCTTCAGTCTAGACATAAAATACAGGAGCAAAACCACCTCAAAAACCATACACCAGCTTCCAGTTAAAACTTCTTCAGTGAATGATGCCATGAAAATGTCATTTGATAAAAAGTAACCTTTCACAAACATCCCATGGTAAAATGCACAGAAAACTAGGTTCAGTCTATGAAAAGATACCAAACCAAGTTAGCACTAGCTACCAGAATTACATTCTTGATAGAAGAGTTGTTACAAGAGAAGAGCCAACACAGTGCAAGACCTTAATACAGATAAAACCTTAAACAAATACTTCAACATCAACATTTCAGGGATTAATTTAGGTACTACAATGTGAAGCAAGTCTTATCTGCTCTGCTGGATATTACAAAAAATAATCCAAGAATAATCCAAGTCATACATCTAAGAAGCAAGTAATGCAATTTTTGCTTCTTGTTGCTGCAATAAATGAGACTGAAACAATACCCAGGAGAAGAAACACATCAAGAATATGGTCGTGTTCAGGTTTAAAAACAATGTCCAGGGCACAGAGTCCAGAATCTCGCTCAAACACACAGGTTGCGTGAAGGCAAGTACTGCAGAACACCATCGGGACAGAGCAATGGTTATACTGGAGGAGGGCTCACCATCACCCATGGCTCCAGGGCATCCCTGGCTCTGCTCCACACACCCACTGCTTTTTCTCCAAGGTGTCAACTACTCCCAGAACACTCCTCTCCAGAGCTTGCTGCTTTGGAGCCAAGCCAAGCGTGAAAAGTGACCATGGAGCAGGGATGTGCCCAGCAGACCTGGGGGCAGGTCAGGGTCATCAGCACATCAGCTCAAGAGAGGAGGTGGAACAGACTAGTTCAGTCACTACTAGCTCAAGGGCTGTTTGTAACATTGACAGAAAAGATGTATACCTACATCTGTCCACAAGATAAGCCCGGAGAAGTTTTGCCACACAAGACTATGACAGGCAAAGACCTCGTTCAGAAGATAAGCGTGCCCAGCACACTGCCCAGCTGCTGCATGTCGTGACCTACACAACAGACTGCTGCTGTACATAAAGGATATGCAGCGCATTAATAAAAACTCACAAAATTAGAAATTAAAAAAAAATATATACCGCACGTATATAAAAGGACTTGAGGAATCCATATTTTAAGAGGAATCTTAAAGAACTTGAGGAATCTCCCCTGTATGAAGGGCATGTAAACAAGCACATCACCAGATACAGTGTTTTAACCCTGACAGAGACTCTCATCCAAAGGAGAATGGGGATCACTTCGCCAAGCGGCACATGGCAGACAGACCTGCCGGGGAAGGTGACAAGAGAGGGACATTGCAGCGCCCTGGAGAAGGTCAGACTGCTCTGCAGTGCTTTGGTATGTCCCCTCCACCTCGCACAAACAGGCCTGTTCAAAGCATGCCCAGAGAAGGCAGAGAGAACAAGACGACACTTGGCTCACCTAAACATTTATCCTTTCAGTAACAGATGCTATATTCACACTGCTATGATGACGCATCTAAGCACATTAGGACATGCTGCTTCTCAGGAGTTTGAAGAGGAGCCCTGACTGCACCGCTGCTGGTCAGGGGCACCAGGAAAACTCTCCTATGGCGCTGCGACCATCACCAGTCTAGCACAGGTATAAGCTGGCAACCACTGCTGCTTAGTGACTTCGTCTGTTGCTTACTAGAGTGTTTCAGAAGAGAGAAAGTAATTAAAGAAGACAGGGTAGAGGTCACCTTAGGTGTGGACTAGAGTAAAACTCTTTGTACACACAGCAACAAAAAAAATGCAGGTTACATTTCATGGGGAAAAAGAACAGTTTCTGCTATTGGAATGCAAAAATGAAATCTGTTAGACAGACACGCATACACACAGACACACAGGTACCTTTCTGTCCATCCACTAATGCTAGTCCCTCCTATACTGGATGAGTATATACCTGAGAAACAACATTAGTGTTGAAATATTGCCCTTTAGAAAGCTTGAAAAAATGGAGGGGAGTAGGGAGAGAGGGTTGAGAGAGAGCATAAAGAAGCAGCAGTCTCTCCAGTTTCCTTCGCATCCTCCACAGCTCAGAACAAGGCCATACACCAGCGTGGACACAGCCTGCTCAGAACAAGACCAAAGGAATATCAGTTCACAGCTCTACAAAGCACACAAGTGTCAGTACAAGTGGGGTTCAGATTTCAAACCTTGAATCTGAAGGGTTGTTGCATTTTCTGTAAAGAGACTCCTGTAAAAGTGCTATGGGACAGCTGCATTCATGTTCAACAAAGACTCCAGCTACACTACTTGCATCATCAGTGCTGGCTGCCTGTGGCTATTTGGTTTGATGGCAGAATCAAAAGGCGCTTTAGCAACTTGCAGTTAACTTCTCCTCAAAACATACATTAGGCACATGAACAAAAAAAAACAAGAGCTCAGAATAAATCAGCTTCTCAGCAGAAGAAAAAGACACCTGGATTGCAGCATTTCACTGAGGTTCCAGAGAAGGCCGTACAGACACCTGCATGCTGGAAGGTAATTTTTTCAGCGGCTTGTCAGCAGATTGCTTGCCACTGGAGGGAGGAGACTGGACTCCAGGATCTAGCTGGGAAGACTTTGACTTGCGACTGGATAGCAGAGAATGTTTGTTGGGTGTGGCATCTTTTGGGACAGGTTTTTCTTTTGTAGTAACATTGGCATTGGTTTGAGAGGCTGGTGGGACAACACCTTTCTCCAATTTGTCTTCCAGCACATTTTTATTGCCTGACTTAGAACTGCCACCCCCTGTCTTTTTTGAGAGCATCGTTGTCTTTCCCAGGTCCGCTGACCTCCGGGTCTCCTTCTGCCTTAAGGCTGATTTAAAGAAAGACAATCCCTTCTCTTCTGACTTACTGTCCCTCTTCAAACCAGAACGCACACCAGCATTTGGAGACCGCAGGTTGGCCATGGAAGAACTCCGCACGTGTTTGCTATCTACTGCTCTGCTGTCACTCCTGGAGTGGCTTATCCGTGGGGAGCTCGTCCTTGAACTGCTGGTAACGCTTGTTTTATCAGACCCCAGACTTATCTTAGAGCCCTCCCTGCTGAGGCTTCGGTCTGAAGTCCGGCTCTTCCCAGCAGAAGAGCCCTTAGTCAATGATCCTGATGGGGTTTTCTTGGCAGCTGCAGAGGCTGGAGAACTAGCCGACTTCTGCTTCTGTTGAGCCGAAGGGACAGCCACCTCAAGGGGCTTTGTGCTGTGGTCCTTCTTAGCCTGAGTGAGAGCAGGGGACCCGTGTCGCCCGCTGGCCCTAGAGCAGTCTGTCTTACTTCTAGACCGGGAAACTTTCTGGGAACTCTTTAGTGGAGGAGGAGAAGAGTGAGACGCTTTGGTCTCTTGGGTAGGTAAGACTGTCCTCCCCTTCCTCAAACTTTTGTCTGGCTCAGAAATTCCCTTGGAGCTGTGAACCTTCCTAGGGGTGCCATCTGCTTTCTCTGCAGCCAGTCCTGTCCCACTGGGGGTTTTTACCTCCTTGACTGGAGAGCTATCCACAGAATCACTCTGATCAACAAAGGCAATTTGATTGTTGTTATCAAAAGGGTCCAAAGCAGGGTGATTTCTGTCTGACTGCACAGAGCTCTTACAATATCCATCTGAGAGATCTGAGCTAGAGGTCCTTACAACAGACTCTTCCCTGAATGCCCCTTCCATGACAGCCAAAGGAGCTCTGCGAGCCGTCCTGTGCTCCCGTCGACTGCCATCACAGGGCTCCAAGTAGCTGCTCGAGAGATTCCTCAGGCTGCCGAAGCAAGAGGTGGAGACTTTATCATCAGCAGCCTCCCCGATCTTCTCCAGGGTGGAAGCAGATGTATGTACAGGGGAATCTCCAGAGAAGCGGGATGGAGAGTTGGAGCGGAACTGCAGTTTTGCCGAGAGGGACCACGAAGGCCTGACACCATTTTCACTCACTGCCAGCGGGCTGGTGACAGAAGATCTAGATGACAAGCTCTGACGCTGGACACTTCTTACAAACGGCCGAGTGGAAAATCCTCCTGCAGAGAAAAAAAAAAAAGTGATGTCCTCAGTGTGGAAGCCAAGCCTGCCACTGGTTCATACCACCCACTCACAGAACACCTCACTGTCTGCCTGTCTCTGCAAGACAGCTACAGGCACAGCGTCCTGCGTGAAGGATAAGGACTTAATTCAACAACTGTTATTTAATAGTGGTCACCCATAAGTAACTCTCTGAAGCATATAACTGGAAATCCAGATTTTCCTCTCATCCCTGAGCAGCAAGAAACCAAATGCAGGTTTTGCACCTTGAAAGTCCTTGAAACTAGCAATGAGTTCAAACTAACAATGAGTTCACAAACTATGATTATGCTCCCAGAAATACATTTTTCTATATTAAAGAGTATTTCCCATACCATCCTGCAAAAGACAAAGTAGGATTTCCATGTCTTCAGCTAAAGCAATGTATTTGTACTTGCAAAATACAAGAGTTTTGGAAATGCAACTACCACAGCTAGTTCTGATATCACAGCACTGCTGCAGGGACATCTATATATCCCATAAAGCCCCACATTGTCAGACGTCATAAGGCACTAGGTGGAGGAGCCAGTTAAAGCACAATTAGCCTATGTTAAGTGATAACTCAGCCTCCCTGCAAAGGTGCCGCAGCAAAACCCAGAAAAAACATAAGCACAAGAAGTTCTCAATTAAGCTGTTTTTGTTGATGGTATTTCCTTTCTTTGAAAGGCTCCTTGAGGCTCCTGCCATGCTCTTCTCCATCTTCTCATATCAGTGAAAAACTCACCTATGCCAGGACCTGTCTGCTCCTCCCAGCACAGTGCCTGCCTGCCCCAGCTGCCAGAGTAGCCATCCCTCATAGCTATGTATTTTGCAGCTATTTTAGTAGTAATCCTGTAAAAAAAAAAACCTAGTGGCCCAGTACCCCCAGCGCTGCAGTGCTGATACGAACCATCATCTTCGCTCCTCTCCCCAGTCAGCTCTACAGACTCTGAGAGGGAAGCCAGAGACGTGCGCCGCGACGACGCTGCCGAAGCGATGCTGGGCTGCTTGCTGCCGGGGAGACGGCTGACCCAGTGCTCGCAGAGAGAGGAGCTTGTGGAGCCTGCAAGGAATCAGGCATTGACATCAGCCCAGGGATGCAAAGCTGCGGAGCACGTGAAGCCTTGGAAGGCCACCTAGAGCAAAGTGTGCACCGCACTGACTTTGAGAGATACCTGGGGAAGGCCTATAGAGGCACAACATCCAGATCTGAGAGAACAAGGCGCTTCTGAAGTAGCTTCAGTCTTAAGTGGAAGACAGAACTACACTTGTTCCAGAATGCTGTCAGAAGAACGGGTACCACAGCATGTGGGCAGAGGATGGTCCTTGAGCTGCTGCAGAACTGTGGTGACAACCCTCCCCTTACCAAAGGCACTTCACACAGTCCCTCCCGCAACCCCTCACCCCAGCTTGTCCTGAAGGAACTGACAAATTTGGCTGCTGGCTTCCTACTTAGGACCCACAGCACTGCTGGAGGGAAATGGGTCATTCACGTTTTTACATCATGGTTTTGACAAGGCCAGCTCTGAGCAAAACTACTCATGGGGGTAGAGTGGATTCTCCCATCTCCAGAGACGCAGACAAGTCAGGCTGAGTTCTGGGATAGAGAGTGGGAGTTTTAGCAGAGCTGGGCAGAAAATTCTTCAGAAGGACAAACTATCCATGAAAGAAAAACTACAACTGCTCCTTGACAATGCCAGTGGAGCTCACCTGCCACCGAGCTGTTAGCAGACCATGATGGGATTGCTGTGCGTCTCTGGTAGAAAAGAATATAAGCTGTCTGCTTGCAGACTTCATTTTCAGAAAGCTGCTGAACTTCACTGTCATCAAAGCAGTACCACTGGCCATCCACCGAGTTTTTGCAATATGCTGAGAGAAAATACATTACTGTTAGACTTCCCTCACTCCTATTACTCTTGGGTTTGTTACACATAACCTTATCTGCTATGATGGGCTCAGAGGAGAAGGAAAGGAACAGATTATTCATGCAACACACATCTTCTTCCAGTCTGACTGACAAGATGGGGGCCTAATACCATCAGAATACAACAAACAGCTCCATTCCAGCATTTTCTTTGTCCAGCATTAATGCCCAGAACAGAACAACATTAGGGGTGGCTCCACTCCTTTCATGTTCTGCTACTGGTGGCAGTCTGCCATCAGTGAACCTCCTTCTAACCAAGCCAACCCAGGAACAGCCCAGAAACATACATCACTGGCAGACATACATCTGGCAATACCAGACATGTTTTCTGGGCTGCTGTGTGAAGTCACACAGATCCACATAGCCACCAAGCGACTTTGACTCTGGCTGATCTGGGAGCTAATGGAACAAGATGAGTTAATAAACTGCCTGTGCAGAGGCAATGTGCAAATACTTCCTATAATAGCCTCCTGCAACTACAGAAGTTCTGAGATGAGTGACCAGGAGCACTTTTGAAATATAAAATGCCAGTTACATTACTCTGAGAAAAAAAAAAAAACAGAGAAAGAAACATACAGCAAAACATTTGGGGTCAACAGGCATTGTTCCATTTCTCAAAGTCATAAAAGTTACAGAAAAGTTACCCCTCCAGTATTCCATATACAGCCCTTGACAGTTTGATTTGGGTTAGAGCCTCTTGTCAAGGAAGATGAAGTTATGGCCACTCAGTAGAAAACAGAACGATTTTCTTTCAGAAAGGATTCAACATACATAAATTTCAGGATACTTGCCTGTATAGTGCCCCCCTTGCATGGTGCCATGATGATTGCAGACCGCATACAGGTCATAGATATAGTCCTCAGGATCCCTTCCAAGACCATAAGGTCTCCTCCAGGGTGACCAGTGAGATGGCAGACTCCAGCTGCTCTGACTGCGCTTAACAACATGAGGAGTCATGTCCAAGCCACTCAGTGGAAATTTAACCATGTTCTGAAGTTTCATCCTTCGGTCTCCTTCCTGTGTTAAGGTAAGAGAGTATGAGCTGCAGCAGCAATGAGGCCACCACTCAGGGAAAACAGGAGAGGAATTTGGAGGGCAGGCCAGCTGCTTCTGAACAGGGGGTCTAATCAGGTCATTCCCCAGCTGAGCAGCAGCCACAGAACCACTGCAAACACACTCACCTGTCTAAATCTTTTAAGATGTATGATCAGAACATCAGGTAAGGTCCAGAGGCTCAGTGTGATGCTCCCCTGCTGCAGCTGCTTGCAGTGTGGGCATCGCCAGGCATCATCTGGGGCAAGCTACAAGGGAAGAGGTATTAGTGGGTATTAGTCTCCAGATTCCAAGGCAGCTTCCACTATGCCCCATTCCTCTGCTGCACCAGGCTCAGGGCAGACACTGACCCCTGCACCCACCCCCCTCCAGCTCTCAGCAAGCTTCTGGAAAATGCAAATTCCCAATGATGCTCTTCAAAACAATGATAAGCAAGGGGACACATGTGCTTCACACCAGAGGCACATCCCACTGCAGGACTGAATTCAGCTGCTGTGCACAGAAGCTATTTCCACTTATCAACTCCAATCCCTGTGAAGGGAGAGGGGGGAGAAGGAAAAACAACAGGAAACAGGAAGCAGGTCTGGCAGCCTGAATGAAAGGAAATACCACAAAAACAGCAGCAAAGAAAGAATCAGAACAGAAAGGAGACAGGTGAGCTTCATTTAATCTGATACCTCACTGCCCTCTGGAGCCTCCCTATGTCCCATGACACAGACTTACAATCTGCAGATTTTCACTGTCCACAAAGGACAATGTGTCTTCAGAGACACAAACACAACATGTACATCCCTCCACAGCCCAGTGATCAGAAAACTCAGAAGCCAGAGGGCTCCAAGCTGTCAGAAAACTTCTCCATCACCTCTGAAAGAAGCGATATGAGAGGCTCCAACATTAGTAAAGCTCAACCATGGGTCTGCAGTCCACCTCTAAGATCATCTCTTTCTACAGCAGATTAGACACTTCTGGCAGAACGATGCCAATTGTTTGTGTTTCAGGCAAGGGCCAGCTCAGACCCATCCCAGTCAGCCCTGTGACACACCAAAACTCCTGCCACCTCCACCTCACACCACGAGCAGAGCTAGAGCAGGAGAGTGGCCTGGAGAACCAAGCTCAGCAGTCACTGTGCTGCCGTTTGGGGAGTGTCTCACTTAGTGGGGGCTGCCTTGAGACTACCCCAGCCCTGGTCAGGCTTGAAGACACACAATTGCTCCAACAGAGCCATAAATTTCCTCAGAGAGTCACAGAATATTAGGGATTGGAACAGACCTCAAAAGATCATCTAGTGCAATCTCTCTGCCAGAGCAGGATCATGTAGGTGAGGTCACACAGGAACAGTTCAGGAGGGTTTTAAATGCCTCCAGAGAAGGAGACCCCACAACCAATCTGGGCAGCCCATTCTACATTGTTCTAACCCTTTATAAGGTGTCATAAAGACATTGCTATGGCACAGGGAGGAAATCACACAGAAGACCAAGTTCTCTTATCAACATTGGGGGTCAAAAGCCCCAAAAGCAGTACCTCCCCCAGCCTTCTCCTCACTGCAGAGACACTCTACAAGCCAGACTGGTAACAAGTATTGTGTTACAAATTTATTCTCCTGTCTTGACAAATCAGTGTTTGCAGAAAACAGCTGCTCTGCTGAGCCCAGGAGTACAGGCTGCACAAGGACCAGACAGACTTTCTGGGTCCAGTCTTGTCCCTACCTGTTCCTCTTTGGTGTAAAGTTGGAAACACTGAGATAAAGTGCAGGTCTGAGGTTGATGATGAAGCTCTCTCTGCTGGCGGACACTTTCGCTGTCTGGAATATACTCCTCTTCTGTATTCACAAACAAGCTGTGTTGGGGAGACAAAACAGTTACCAGCACACCCACCCACTCCCTGCACTGCCGAGGAGCTGTTCTGAAGGTCCTCAGCTCCTCTTTATAGGATTTGTCCCATCACCCATGAGCGAGAGCTGATTGGCAAGAGATCCTGCCAGGGCAACAACTGAACACAGGGGCAAACATCTTCCATGATAGTTTAATTCACTACTTGCTGCCCACAGACCTTCTCACAGGAATATGGTATGTGGGGGAAGGAGCCATGGCCAAGACATCTGCTCCATAATGCAAAATCCCAGCTAAAGAGAAAAAGACTCCAACTGAGAGAAAGAATAGGGCACCCAGCCTCAGTCTGTCCCTGTGGACAGGGGCCAGGGCACAGGGTGGAGCTTCTGAGGGCATCTTGTTTGCAGAAGTGTGGACAATTCACACAAGCAAGACACAACCATTGTTCTCAAGGTGAACACAGGACTTCTACTTCATACTTACTAATCTTTAGTTTCTTTGTCCCATTCTACCACTAATTTCACATGAGCAGTTCCCCCCTGTCCACACGACTTCAATGCCCTGGAAAGAGGAGCAGACAGAAGTTAGACCACCTTTCCATTGGAACCCTACATTATCTTCCACACACATCAGTCCCTGTACTAGCCCTTCATCTGCCACTCCCCTACAGTTCCAATTTGCAAAGAGATATAAGGAACTGATACAGCAAAGGGAGGGGTCAAAGCTGGCAAACTGCATTTTCCTGGGTATATTAGTTCTATAAACAAGTAAATGTAAACTTGGTTACAGAACAGGCACCTACAACAATTTCTAAACAGCAATCACAAACCAAACTTTAAACAGGAGTCATACTTGCATTCTGTTCTCCATTTCCAAGGAGAACAGACTCCAGATGGCATGACACAAAACTGAGCAATCCTCACACAGCTTCTTGAGGAAGCTCAGTTGTTTCCCAGCTCCTCAGACCCATGAAGTCCATTCCACACATCCACACCAAGACTGTCCCATTCTGTACAGCTACACAGAGCTCCCTGATGACAAATCTCTTCCCACTCCCAGGAACGTGACAAACTCACCTTTCCACTGTTGGGTGGCAAAGGGGTCGCTCCTCCTGAGGTAGCAAGTACGTTATCCCTACAACACTGACCACTCGCAAGCTGAACGGGCAAACCTGCAGAGAGAGAAGCCACCTCAGTGACCAAACCCAACCCTCCCATGTGCAAAGATGTTCTTGGCACTGCCTGATCAGTACTTTACCCTAGAACATGTCTTACATGAGAAATTAAATGCAAAATATCTCAAAAGTGCCTATGCCAAACAGCTAACAGAGGAGGGAGATCCAGCAACTGAGGCTTTGTACCCAACATCTCCTCTGTGGTGACCAGAAGAGGCACCTCACTGCTCTCAGAGGAAGTTGTCATCAGAAGCACAGTCACTAATCCAACATTTCAGTGTTCTTTTAGGCAAACACCACTAACCAGTGGATTTTCAGTGCAAATAGCAGCACTAATCCCTCCTAACCTCACCTGTGCCCTCCAGCAAACAGCAGACAAAAGCACAGAAGAGGTGGAATACCAAACTTGCATGTTATTGCATGGAAAAATATTGGGAAGCCATCAGTTCAGTGTGTGCAGCCTGGTCATCGCTCCAAGTAACTGGCTTCCCCTTTAGTCTCCATCACACAGAGCTGGCAGTCTCAAAACAGGCAAACCATTTGCCTACCTGCAGGCAGACTGCAGGCCGCAGGAAATACTGCATCTTCTCCAGAATCTCCTTCTGCAGAATATCCCAGGCTATTGTTTTTTCCAAATGCAACACAAAGGGCAAGCCAAACCTACAGAAAGGAGCAGCATTTAGGGGAGCAATTAAACAATTCCTCTGTTCAGCAGTTGGATCCCCAAACTCTGACAGGGCCCTTCTCCTCCACACACGGCTTTGGATGAAACTCCCCAGAAACCAGGTATTTAAAAAACCTGTCTCCAGAGGAGAGATGCTCTGGATACCCATGCAGAGAGTCCTGCTCCGTGCTCAAGCAGCTTTCTTTGAGCTGCAGAGCTGTGCAGCCTGGCTGGGTAAGTGCTTGTGAAACCAGCCTCAGCAGCCAGGATAGTTCTCAGGCTGTTGTTGGTACAAATGCCTTTGCCGTGGCTGTTTCTCACATCCCCCACCCCATTTGCAATCCAATTAAAAATTTCTACACACCACAGGATCTGGCCAGACATGTTCATTGCTCCCTGAAACCAGACAGCTCTACAGGGAGGGGGTATGTCCTCCTGACAGGTCTGCATTCACCACTTCCCAATAACACTGGACTACTTGAAGTTAACCAAAATTAGGAGTGTTTTGCTGCATTCACTACTGGTTTTTGATGAACATGTTCTAGGAATGTAAGCTGTGACTCCTTCACCTTGTGTTCTCACTTCACAAGGAGTAAAACCCAGGTCAATTAAGGAAGCTGCCAGAACAGTAAATCTGACTGTGGAGCTCCCAGTCACCTTTTGCTCTGCTGTCCAGTGCACGCTCTGTTACACACCAGCAAAACAATCTTGTCGTTGGCTGCTGTTTTAGTAGAGGACTGTTCCAGTTTTCCAGACTTCACTGTTCCTTGAGTGTAAGATATTGTTCGGGAGTGCTCAGTGCCACATTTCAAGTTATTCAGGTTATTATTCACATGTATTCCTGAAAAATTAGGAGAAAAGAAACCTTTTGTTATGCCATTTGCCTTTAGTGCCCTGATGCCCACCTCAGGAAGCCCTCCTTCTGCTGTATGTAGTATGGCATCAAAACCATTTTTACCACCTGTATGAAGGCCTAAAAGAGAAATTACTTTTCATAGTGATTGCTTCTTTACAGGAAAAAATTATACCCACGTGCTCACCTCCCTGATTTTTCACAGCAACTTGTACAAGCACTTGCTGCTTTGTCTGCTCACCAAGAAAAGCTAAAGTGACACAAACCCTACTTGCTACTTCCAGCAATAAAATTTGCCTTTGATTACACTCCTTCTCAATTATTCCCCTTCATGGAGGGATAGCTGCAGAGAAGCTAAGGTGTTTGAGCTTTGAAAGTGTTTGTTCACTCCTGAGACTGCTTATTCATCACCAGCAATCTAATTTTAAATAACACAATTTCAGTGGCTTCATCTGGTCCCTAGCAGGTCTTTAAATCAAACCTGACAACAAATTTCACATTAAGGCAGCCTGGCCTGCAGAATGAACCCTGGGAAGGGAAGAAGGAAGTGTACATTGCTTCTTGATAACCTACTGGCTGACAACAATATTAAGTCTGGTGGAATAAGTCTGGGTAAAATCAGAGTTGAAATCAATACACCAGAACATCAACTACTTGTGGAACTTTTATTCTCAAGTATGTCCTTTTCCAAAACAAGCCTCCCTCACCTAGTCACTTGAGGTGGGCAGTAAGGGGTGTTATTGACTTACCTCTCTGACTGAGGATACCCTCGGGACGAAATATCTCTGGAGTCTCAAAAGCAAAAATGCAGTCACTTTCATGAATGGTGTCCAGGTCATCAGTATCACAGAAGGAACGATGGAAACCATCATAGTACATCTCTGTCAGCACGATCTAGAGTCAGCAGAAGCAAACCAAAAACCATTAAGCCACATGTGCTCGCTCCACCTGAGCCTCCCTGTCTCCCAACTGGGATTTTCCTGCTAAGGGATGGCATTCCTCAGAACATCCTGGCACTGGCCAAGAGTGAGCACCAGGGAAAAGGACTGCCATAAATCTGGGGTAAAGGCAGAACATGGAGAGGTTTTGGTGGGATCCAACAGCTTCCCCCATAGCTGCCAACAGTTCCCTCACTGCCAGCACACATGGATCCCTGCATGATTAGGCAGAAGGTCTCCAACACTCCGCTGATGGGTACCACAGGTACCACTAGGTTTCAAAAAGCCAATGCTCAGGAATAATATGAACCAGATCCCACCATCTTGCTGCCCCCATTCAATCATAGGCAGAGAAGTTGAGTTCCCACATACCCAACAAGGGACAAGTTTCCACACTCACACCCTGCTGGAGGGAGGGCACATGTAGGACGAGACCAGCCCATTACCTGCTCTGTGGGTATCTTGGTCTCCGAGGAGACAGCCTCCCGCAGCCTGGCCACTGTTCCAGAGATGGGCACTGCCACCCCGATGCGCATGCAGTGAGAGCACTTCCCCTGGTACACCACGGTGATGTAGAGTGGCCTGTGGAGCACAGAAGCAATTGGTGGGGCTGGGCACTACTCCGAAGAGAGCCAGTCCATTCTGGGGGCCTTCCTGGCAGCCCAGATCCACCTCACACTGCAGCTACACTGGGCGGCAGCCAATTAAGTACATCCAATTCCTACAGATTCTTTCTTACTACATGGACCAGTGCTACTTGCTCCCTCAAGCAGAACATCATCTCAAAAAAGCCCCACAAAGTTAAAATAACTGTGACAAGGAAATTGGAATTTTCCAACAAGGATCCAGCAACACAGCTTAGGACAGTCCCAGGCAGCGCCTCAAAGCACTTGAGAGAGCTGCTACTGGAAACAGGGGCTCCAGGCTGCCCTTCCAGGCTGAACCCTGCCTTGGGTGGGCAGCCAGCTACTTCCCCTCCCTCAGCCTCTGGCTTGCAGTGGAATGGAGACCTCTGACCCAAAAGGGACACAGTCACCGTTAATATGTCCTTTCACTACTTTCTTCCATTGCTTCCAGAACCCAAACAAATCTTCTGCATCTCCAAAACATCAAGTGAAGGTGTTATTTACACCATGATAAACAGCTTTGCTGTATATCTCTTTTTACTCTGAACTTTTTACCTGGACTTTTTGTTGGTTTTTTTTTTAACTCCCTGGAACTTTTTCTTTATTGACAAGAGCTGCCTTTCAAAAAAAAAAAAGCAAAACATTTTAACTTTACTTTTTGAAATTGGAGTGATAAGTAAGACTGTTCTAAAGAAAGTTTAAAAAAAAAGTGTTTCATCCTTTTCCGCTTTTTAATTTTAAAATGCTATAAATGAAGTCAAAGCAAAATATTTTGTTTACCTGAATAAAGTATTTTTTTTCTCCCCCAAAATAATTCTACAGGAAGTTAAGGGTGGGGGTGGAAGGCCATTCTGAATCAAGTAAAAGGCTCAATTTTCCAATTTACCTGCAAAGCAAGAAATTAAAGCCCCATATGGTCCTATCTATCTTTTTTAAAGACTTACTGGAGAGATTTTGCTGACATCTCTGTTCCTTCTGCAGCAAATTAAACACCACCACATGCACAGCAAACATTAAGTTCCAGACAGTTACGTACCGTGTATGAGGCAAAGGAATCGGCAAAGAGATGCAGAGAAAAGGGTCAAAGGTGTTGCTCTGCTTCTGGCAATGAGGGCACGTCAGGGAGGACCTGGACAAGCACCAGAAACAGGGCAGTTACACTTTGTCACCAAGAATGGATAAACCAATGAAAACACAACTAACAGCCTTTGCCTGTCATCCTGGCTGCCCCTTCCTCCTCTTCTTCCTCCAAGCAGCAGGGCTCTGAAGAGCCTCTGCAAACAGAGCTGCTGGAAATTATGGGCTCCTGTAGAGCCTCTCAAAGTGATTAGTCTCAAAGTTCACTACGGGGCATACCCAAAAGACTTCACTCACTGAGTTTGGCTTTCAGGAAACATCACTGCAAAACTGGTAATTCCCCAGCAGTAGTTATACAATGGAAGTCCTGGAAGGGCTTCCCCTTTGGAGCAAGGTGAAGTGACAGGGAAGAGCTGGCAAGAGTGGGTGCTGCAGGGGTGCAGGTCTCTTACTTGGAGGAAAGAACTCTAGACAACAATCTCCTGCTTCGGCAAATACCAGGAAGAAAGTCCAGCAATGAGAATTCGTACAGCAGCACAGCCACTCATCATCAGGGAACACAGGAAACAAGGCTGCTTTCTTGCCTAAGTTCTGAAATTAAAAAGCTCACTTCCCCAGAAAGGTGGGAAACTCGTGGGAAACCCTGAGGGGACAGTGAAAGATTCAGCTCAGAATTGCCAAGTGCCAGAACACAGGAGCCCTGCCTAGGATACTTAACTCCCCAGCAGCCTCCAGGCACCTCCAGATCCTGCCACAGGCTCCTGCCTCTGCTCAGCCCAAGTGAGCTTCACAGCACAGAGCTGTCCTGAGGCTTCACTCCAGGAGCACTGATGTGCTCTTGAGATACAGCAGGGCAGAGGAGGAAGAGGCTGATACTGAAGACTTGCACAGAAGAAACCAAATGGGAAGTACTAGAATTCTCTCCCCTGGATCAAGATCTTTGCTCGGTTGTCATTTCACAAGAATTCAGACACAGCTGTTAACACAATGACACCAGTCTGAACTGTACTGGAGCTAGTGTCAGGGTAAAATTATACAGGAGTCACCAGTGCCTCAAAATTTACAAGGTATCGTACCTGTACTGGGCTTGAAAGAGTTCCTGCACAAAAGTACTACTGATTGGAAAGGCTGGTCCTTCAAGTAACATGTCATCCTCCAGCGGTGGCTACAAGAGAAGAACAAACCCTAGAAGTACAACCAGGCATGGAGCTGCACCACACTGGGTGGCTCCAGTACTCCTTGTCAAATTTGTGCCCTCCTTGCCCAAAACCACCAGAAAAAGTGCATAGTATTTTTAACTAACAAGGTCACTCTGCTCATGGGAGTGGCTCTGCAGGCCTATGAGGGAGGCAGGGCAGCTGAGGAAGGCACAGATCTCCCACTCTCACAGAGCGGTATGGAACTATTCACAAGTGATTGTACTGGGGAACACTGGCAAGGGATCAGTTAAATGGCTGGTTACATCACAGGGCCAGAAACCAACATTATTTTAACATAATCTTTTGTTCCACCCAAGCTATCAGAGGTGAGAAGCCAAAAGGGAGCTCTAAGTTAAAAAGACAGACAGTATGCAAAGTCAGAGCTACTCTCCCATGCTGACTCCCAGCAAGACCCCTACCTTGAGTGGAGGCATGCTGCTGTAATTCACCACATTGTTCAGATCCTCGTGCACTCTGTCCAGAAGCCAAAGCAGGAACTCCTGTGCATCGTGCTGGGCATTCCCACGGTACTGCATAGCATTCTTGGACACGATGTTCTGCAGAGACACAAAGAGGGTGTATGGCAAAAGCACGAGAACAGAGCTCTTCCCCTTAGCAAAACCTCACAGTCAGACAGGCAGAGCTGGCAGCACCTTCAGAACCAGAGGATGCAGCAGCTTCGGCCACAGCACCACCTTCCCACGGAGCCTGGGGACAGCCCCGGCCATGCCAGCGCTGCCAGGACCCACAGCAGCTGGGCCCTTGCTGGACACACAGTACTGCCAACTCTCCAAACAGACCAGGGGGTCTATGGAGGAGCCAACTCAGCCTTTAACCAGAACCGCTACAGCAAACTTGGGTCTCATTTGGGTGAGACCATCATCAAAGCAGCCTGCAGTGCTGTCACCCAAGTCAAGAGCAGGTCAAGCTCACCCCAACCTGCTGACAGTGACAGGCTGTTATTTCCCAAGGTAATTCCAGGGTGAGTTTTAATCACTCATCCATGTACCACAGGGGTTAAAACAGTTCAACTCATACAATATTCCATTTGCTTACATTGAAGCAAAATAATTGTTCAGTTTCCTAACATTCACTCACCCTGTCCAGCTCACCCCTGCTTTGGTAGGCAAGAGATCCCCCCAAACACAGGCAGAGATGCCCAATGCTAACATACAACCCCAGGAACCAGCCAAGACCAGTACAGCAAAACTGCAGATGCTCCCACAAACTGATCATCCCAGTAATATGCAGGGTGGGGGATTTTTCCTCAAACATCCTTCACATCACTCTTAAGCACATAAGCAGGAGGGCACCTGTACCTGTAGATCACCATATAATGTTCTCCACTAGGTATCAAGCATCCCCTACATAAAGCTTACTCACCCTAAACACCACCTTTTACTGTCACCACCCAAACCAAAAACATGCTTAGGACGAACGATAGCCAGGCCAGGCTGGTGCAACTCCCCTTGAGCTGCAGCACACACGAGGAACTGAAGCATCACAGAGCAACCAACGCCAGAGCAGTGCAGGATGGGACGAATGCTGCTGGACCAGGGAGGTCTCAGCCAGCCTCAGCTGTGACCTGCACAACTGGAACTACTTTGATACCTACTAAGAGAGTCTGGGGAACTGATTTACTCTTGACTTTCCAGAAAAATCATCTCAGAAGGACACCAGCACACCCCAGGGTATTTTACTTCTGGACACAGATGGGAAGGGACTGAAGCTCAGCAGCAGCTGAAATCTGCCATTCACAGATTCTTGTGCACCCCTACAGCTCTTTCACCTTTTGCAACTGAAGTTCACACTACAGATAGGCCACACATGCCCCTTCCTCAGGACATCTCCTTGAAACTACCAAGAGCTCATGCTAGGGCTTGGAAGGACATCTTCCTCACCAGCCAACACCATGAGGAAATGCTTTCCCTGCTCCAGCTCTCTGATCTCACTTTTACCTCCACAAAACCACCCAGCCAGCATTCGTGCTGCATACTGGGGGACATGACATAGGCTCTGGAGGACAGGAGCCAGGTACCAGCCTCTGTATCCAGCACTGCTGGCACTGTGCCTTGGTGGGCTGAGCCCAGCAGCTGAGCCAGGGCTCCTTCCTGAACAGCAGATGCCAGCACTGCTGCAGAAATCCAGCACATTCTGCCTAAGGCGGCATCGGGCTGAACCAGGAGAGCCAACTTGCTCCTCCTATCGTTCAGCGAACCGGCTGGATGTCTGTCTACCACAGGGCCATGGGTCAGCCACCCCCATACTCTCGGTCCACCAGTTTTAGCCACAAAATACCAGGCTTCTCTTGGTAGGAAACCGGCTCATAGCAAAACTCCCAGCAGCTGTGCAGCAATTCCCCAGCCTTCCCATGCCGCCTGTTACTTGGAACAGCAATCCTGTCTGGGATGTGCCGTGTTGGCAGCGCTGCACCCACAGCCACCGGTGCTCCTGCAGAGACAGAAAGTGCTTACATGGGACCCAAACTTCTCTCAGCAGGGTCCCCAACAAGGGGCAGTAATAGCAGCAGAGAGCAGATAGAGCCCTAGGGGAAATGCTGTAGCAGAGCAGCCCCAAGAGGGCTGGGCAGCTGCACTTGCCTGGTTCTGCAGCTCCTCCATTCCTCTCATCACACTCTGCAACAGATTTGAGAAATGAGGTTGGGCTGCTCTCTTTATCCCTCTAGAAAATGGGGTCACCACAAGCGGGGGGGTGTGGGGGGGGTGTGTGATGAAAGAGAGGAAAGGACTGATAAACATGTACTCTCTATCCTCTTATAATCTGTCCACCTGTCTCAAGGCAGCAAAATAAGGGAGAAGAGAAATAATCTGCTCTCATTACATATGCACAGACCTTTCTGACAACAGCTTTACTGCCCTGGCACAGGGACCAGCACCTCCTGCATGAAATATGTAAACACGGCTTTAAAGAAAGAAATACTTCCCTCTGCAGCACAGGGGTGAGCCCAGCACAGCATGCTCAGGATCTACTGCACACTGGTCTTCTGGGGACAACACCCTGGAGTACTCTGGAGAGACAAAAATTAAAGGGCACCAAACAAACTTCTGCACTCCTGGTCACCACTGAGTAAAACAAGATCCATTGGTAGGAAAGGTTACAAAACATGATCCATAAAAATGATCTGAAACCTCTCCAGGTCTCAGCCCGATACCTCTTACCCTCCCTTCAGGAGAAATGCCAGTGAACTGTTCATGGGGTTTATGAAATTTGACACTAACTGTGAGAATTCAATGAAGACACTTGCAGATCCTAGCCTGACAGCTGAACACTCAACATTCATCCTGCAGATATCAGGACACTATGTCAATGACCTAGAGAAACCCAGTTTAGCTGTGCTAGAAACCCACCACTCCGCACGATGCCTAGAGACACAACCTTGTCCTTCACCAGCTGACATTGCCCACAGAGGCTCTTAGAACCAGATCTGCTCCTTCCCACCATGAAACATCATTCAGCTGAACACAGGGTCCCACTCCCACCAATTTCATTATTATTCCTGGTGTCACACTTCTCTCCTTGGACTTACCCCAGGCCAGTTTCCTGAGCACAGTGCCTTCATTGTTTGCACAAAGCTCCAGGCTGAGCCACCTCGGGGCGCTCACAAGGCAGTTCCTCATTGTGGGACACCAGCAGAGACCAGCAGCAGGTCTGGAAAAGCACTGGTCTGCAGAGTCAGGCCCTGCCTCAAGCTGTTCAACCTTCCACCCGTAACACCATGACATAACATCTAACAGTCAGCTGTTGCTGACAGGATTTAGTGGGTCATCTAGAATTAGGAAAAATTTATATTCCAAAATAGCCAAAGCATCCACATCAAGGAGAGAAGGAGGTGAACACACATCGACTATGGCATAGGGAGGAATTTAAGACATGCGTGTCAATTTCCTTTGCAAACGTTATCTTTGTTCAAAAAATATTAAACACTGAAAATTAAATTTAACCCTTAAATTACTGTGTCAAGTTCCCAACTGAAAATCGATCACTGGAGTGTGAAGCAGAGAGTCTAGTCCAGTCTGAAGCAGTTACTACATCCTTTCTCTAGAAACACTGTCCGAGTCTCCACCACAACACCTTTACCTTTTAAGGGCCTTATTCACCCTCCCATTCCCTCCTACACCCAGCCCAGCATGCTGAGGTGACAACATCCAGTACCACCACCAAGGGACAAGGGCTCCAAAAGCAGTGTGGGTTGCAGCAAGACTAAGCTCATTCTTCTCAGCAGCAGGTTGACCTAAGAGAGACAAAAGGTGCTAAAACACACACACCTTGCTGCCCCCAGCAGCACACAGTCTGCTCTGCACTAAGATATAAAAACGTATGAACTCATCAAGCAGCACTAAGGCACCCTGGACCGTGTGCTGAGAGACGCCTGCCTTAGCTGGTCCGGTTTGTTTTAGTGAAGTTTGCCAGCAGGTGCTACCACTGCACTTTAAGTCCTAGTCTAGACAGAGTTGAAGATAAAAGGGTCTTTAGCATTGCTAGGGGGAAGAGAATCTGGTATTTCAAGTGAAAAAGGGGGGGGGGGATGCCTGTATAGAAACAGATGCGAGACTTCAGGAATTCAGGCAACTGTTTTTTTACCATCTCTCTCCCACCGTCATCAGAATGCCACTCCAGTCTAGACCCTCTCTGACTTTTACTGACATGCATTCCTGGCTGTCATCCTACAGCAAGCTGCACAAGCCCCTAACACCCCATAGCAGAGCAAACCCAAGGGACTCACAACAGCCACGTGTCTTGGGCTATATCTGTGTCATTGCCCATCTTCAAAGCAACTCCACAATAACCTGTTCTGGCGCCCTCATCGCTCTCACAGCCTGAGCGGACCAAGGATAAAGAGCTGCCTGTGGAGACAGATCAGAAGATGCTGGAAGCGATTCAGGAAGCACTATAAAATATCAGATGCAATTCCTTTGCAAGAGGCTCAGCTACAAAACCACTCCAGCAATAGCAGTCTGTTCCCAGTGTTACTCACACTTCCTGCCATCACTGCCACAAGTGGGTTTGTTATTAGTGAAACCTCTGCATCTGCTGCTCTGAGACATGACGTGCCTCCCTCCCAGCACACGGGAAGATGCTGGGGCAGCCCTGCAAGCCAAGGCAGGCAGGGTGTGTCGGAGCAGCAGCAGACATGCAGTGTGGAACAGCTGGTACCACAGAACATGATTAAATCCAAGGGAGAAAAGGAAGAATTTTGAATCAAACAATTTAACAATTTGAGAAAAATATCAGTAACTCTTAAAGCACACCTCCCCCCCTCCCCAGCTAGATGGCTCAGCAGGCAAACACAGGCCCTCACACTTCCCACCTCCAGAGACAGCCCTGTCAGCCAGGCCAAGGGCAGCAGCTGTACAAACAAGCGCCAGGGTCCCTACTGCCCTGTGCAATACGTGGAGGACTGCGACCTCTTGGCAAGTCAGATCAGCCACTCCTGAGCCACTCCAGTAACACCTGATGGTCAAAGCAAGCAAGGAGTCATTAAGCATTGTTTAACCTGAACCAACATGTACTTATTTTCTGGGACTCCCCTTCCAACATGTCAGCTGCAAATCTGCAGTCCAGGGCAGCACATCTCCAGCCCTGCTCCAGAGCACATGCAGCCTCCTTGCAGCACTGAGCTGGGGGTGCTCAACTCATCCTATAACCGTGTGATCCAGGGGACAGCCACGCTGCTCAGGCAGCAACCTGGGTTTAGATGAGGCTGCAAATGCAAGACCCCTCCCCAAGGTACCCACTCAGTCACCCAGGCTACAGAAAGATTACATCATGCAGAAGTCAAAGCATAACCTCAAATTTTTCTCTCCTTCCTCACTTATCAAGAGAAGACACCACTTCATTTTGCTGGTCTTGCTTGTGCTGAACCCACTGCAGTAAAGCCACAGCAGTTACAACTGCCTGTAGACTCAGAAAAAAAAGAAGCAATTGGTTTAAAAAACACATAAAAACACATAAACCCACCACATTTACCATGCCCCCCCAAGCCTTTAATCTGCTGCCCCTAATCTGGGTCTGTTGCAAATATAGGGGTTGCATCTGAACAGCTTCTGTCCATCACCAGAGGGTATTAAGAGCAGGTCAGGAATGATTTTGGTGCAGCTGTTTCAGATGCGAGACACCAGAAGCAGGTACACATTCTGAAGCTCCCTCAGCACCTTTCCACAATTGTACAGCCCTGAACCTCCAAACTCACTTCCTCAGCTCAGCTCCAAAGAGCTCAGCAGGAGAAGGAACAACTCTTCCCTTCCACACATGTGTGAGCACCAGTGCGCAGGCACCTGAGTGGAAGGGGCAATCTGAGGAGATATGGGGGAAGGGAAATATTTTCATATTGATCTCATACACTTACCCAACCCCCAACACAAGCACCCTACAACCAAACAAGTCCCTGTCCTTCTATAAAGCAGATTTACAGCAAAGACACATTAGCATTTTTACCAGTCCACTGGAAGTTTAATAATCATCCATCCATTGCTCTAAACAGATGCAATAAATCCAAACACAGATGAACTACTGGCCTCTGCTCTGCTGTTATTGTTCCAGATCAAAAAGAAAACTGAAGGAAAAATGTCATTCTGCTATTTTCCAGTGTGCCTCTGGTAGGAAGCAGCTGTGGGAAGGTTTTTCCACATGAACGGATAAAGCCGGCTCATTAGAGACCTGACACAATGACACACATGAGCAGGAAAGGAAGGCTATTCCCCCACCTCTCATCACACAGCATCACGTTATGTTCAACCAAACCTTTTTCTTCTTTAACATTCACATAGCTCTGGGTTTTGGCAACAGCAGATATCTCAATGTAGAGTGTTTCTCTAAATTACTCCCTCCGCTCACACACAAAATCCCAGAATCCCAGCAAGGTGGAGGTTGGAAAGGCCTTCTGGAGATCATCTGGTGCCACACCCAGAGCAGGGTCTCTGTCCAGGTGGGTTTGGAACCTTTCCAGACAAGGAGACTCCACAAGCTCTCTGGACTGCTTGGGCCAGGCTCTGACACCCTCACAGCAAAGTTTTTCTCCAGTTCTTCACAGCAATTTCCCCTCTCTGAATGGAGATATTCCTTTCTGGGAAAGCAATGCCCAGGAAAACAGTACAGTTCAGACCTTCTGTTCATCCCCAGGCCAGGGACAAAGGCAAGGCCAGCAGTAACCCTTTGCCCAGCTGAAGGTGACAGCAGGGACCATTACACTCCTTCCTGGCCAGGGCCCCACCACTGGCTGCTGCCAACAGACCTGCAGGGTTTCCAGCACTCAGAACAAGTCAGCTCAGCTGCTGCAGGCTGCATGCAGCAGAGAAAATAAAGGAAAGCAAAGCAGGGAGGCTCAGTGGGATGTGTGCCCTGCTCCAGAGCGATGCCAGCTGCCTCCCCCCAGCACAGTGCTGCACCCACCCACCCACACTTGCAGCTGGGAGCTGAGATTCAGTGGCAGAAAGCCTCCAGAGCATCTCCCCATGCATGTGGGGCTGGAGGGACAGCTCTCTGAGCTCAGCACCAGCCTCAGGGTTCAACTGTCTGCATCCCACCCACAACCAAGCATAAGGCACTGGTCCAGCCTGGGACAGACAAGATCTCCCCACAGTTCACACACAGGGAAAAAGGGAGTTCTGAAGACCACAGGTCTGTCCAATCAGCCAGGGCAGAGCAAAACACTCCTCCTTTGCGCCCCACAGGGCATTCCCAAGGTGCTGAAGCTCTGGAGGCAGCACCCAACAGGAGATCACAGTGGCTCCAGGGGCCAACAGCCATCCCCAGGGTGGCAACAGAACTGCAGGGCCCTTGCCTGTCATAGAGGGGAATAAGCACTTCAAAAAGTAAACCCAAGAGAAGCACAGCATGCCAAGACCAGAAGAGATTCTCCACCACGTTTAACAAGCCTGGACAAGAAGCATCACCCCATCAGCCCCTGCCTGACATCTGTCCTGCATCAGCAGCTCCTCTTATCCTGCCAGACTGAAGCCTTAGGTAATCCTCATTAACCACCTTTCTTCAGCACATAAAGGAGAGAGTGAAGTTCACAAAGCCACCACATTCCAGGGATGCTGTGGGCACAAGCAGAGCTCCCTCCTCCACACAGGCACCGGCGGGCAGAGGCCTGGCAACTCCACAGCACCCTGGAGCTCACTGGAGCAGGCAGGGCCATCACCCTCAGCTGCCTCTCCCTGAGGATAGGAAAGAGATACGGATGCAAAGGTGGGTTGTTGGGCACTGTGTTCCCAAACAGGCACCTCCTCCCTGAGCTCTTCCCAAGAGCAGTCACGCCTGCTGCAGGGCACCGCTTGGAGCTGGTGCTGACCACCGGGATAGCTCTTCCTGATGGCCAGCAGAAATCCAATTCTGTTCTACAAAATGACTTTGTCTACACCAGCAGAGCAATCAGTGGGATTCAAAAGAGCAAGGGATTAAGAGGTAGGGGAATACCATCATGTGAAGCAGTTCAATAGAGTCAAGAAATGCTGATAGAAGGGACAGATTGGGATTTGGGAACCCAAGGGACTCATGCTCCAGCTGCACACACCTCAGCCTTTCACTCTCTCCAGGTTTTGCCTCAGGTCCCAGGTTAGAGCACAAGCCCCTCAGACAGGGATTTCATCCCTGCTGCTCTGATGAGGAGCTTCCTCCTGCACTTCAAGGGCACTGCAAACCAATCATTAATTTCACTAACACAATCACATGCAAAAGAGTTTGTCGAGGCAGTGCTTTACAGCAGTGGCAGGCTCAGAAGGAAGCATGAGAGGAGTTTACTGGCATTCAAGCGTGGCCATTTTCTGAATGCCAGTGCAGAGCCAGGCATGGAGCAACACACAGACCCAATTAAGCGGTCAAAGAACATGGGTTCCCTCAACCCTTCTACAAGCTGCCAGTCTCGACATTGCTTTCATACTTGCAGCACTTGTATGTCTGTGGAGGCCGCGTAGCAGGAGAGACCTCAGTGCACAAAGAACATGCTTTGGCAGTGATGTGTTGTTGCCCTTCCAGCCCAGAGAGGGTCCATCAGCCCCAGAGCCCCAGAGCTGTTCTGCATCAGGGTCTCTTCCCCTGCCTCCCCCTTACCCTTCACACCACTCATCTCCTGTGCTACTGGAGATGAGCAGTCACACCACTTCTGCTTCCCTTCCTGCAGAGCCCCCTCAGCAAAGCAGCTCCTGAGCCCCAGGCTCTGCAGCTCAGCTCTGCTCCCCTAGCCTTCTGCTGTACTTACTAGGAGTTTGAAGTATAACTCAGAAATCCCCAGAAAATTCTTTGGATTTAACAGGTAACTCAGGCTGCTGCTCTAAGGCAACTGGGATCAGGCTACCGGGAATCCTTCTCAGGGGTTTATGTGAAAGAGAGAAAAAAAGCAAATAAATGGTGAGTAAACCTACAAAAGCAAAACACGAAGAAACAACCACACACGCAGTAATAAACTTGCATCTTATTGATCATTAAGAAAAGAGCACTGTCTAACATGGAAGGACTGACAAAGACCTTTAGGATCCCAGTGAAGAGAGAAACGTTCCCATGATGTCAAGAAGTGTCACAATAACAATGTATAAATTTTATAACTTGTTTTGTTTCAGTGTGTCAATTCCAGAGCAGCTCTAGGACAAGTCTCCCTATTGCACTGCCACCACTGGGAGCACCTGGACTGAACTGGAACAAGCAATTCCCATATTAGCAAGCCCCATACAAAGCCCTTTTAAATGGGCACAGGAACTGAAACACAAGGTACCAAGGGATGAGGGACCATGAGGGAAGGGTGACCAGTCTCACATTTCTTCTTCCATCTCTTCATTAAAGGGAGGACATTCTGCTCTCCATGGAAATATTTTAGGAATAAGTAGTTGAGATTGACCAGAATAAAATAACTGATCGCTGTTCTCAGCAGATAAATATGATCCAGGGGATCCCATTTCACATACAACTGACCCCATGAGCAAAGCACAAGGGCTCCAGTGCATGGAAGAGCTGCTTGTGTCTGACAGCTCTGGGTGCAGGGCTGGAAGCTTCTGACACCCAAAGAGCACCAAGCAGCCTCATGCTGAGAGCAGCAGTTCTTTAATCCACAACAGGAGGTGAAGATATTGAGCATGTCAATACTTTGCAGGAGTTCCTTCATAATTCAGAAAAGTTGCTTATTAATTCACAAAGAAGTGATCAACCGTGTTGACAGATGGCTTGTCCCAAGTGCAGTATTTACACCAAGTACATTTCCAAAACACCAGCACCCTGAAACTGTCAGTTACACCCAGCTCCTGGGAAATCTCACACTAAACACAGGGCTTAAAAATAAATAAATACAAATGGAAGTAGTGCTATTAACCTGGTACCATAATCCCTGCTCTACTAAGAGGGATTCATCCCAGGTTCAGATCTAATTCTGATTATCCAACTCAATCGAGTTGTTATGATTTTACTGTATATGCTGCAGGGCATGAAAATCAGTCAGTCTTCATCTTGTAGGTCAAAAACCTGCAATCATCACAGTTCTAGCACAGAAAAGGCCTCACTGAACATCAACACGCTTCAGTGTGCAGCTGCCTTAACTATGAAGAAAGCCTCAAATCAGAAAACAGCCTCGCCACCCACCCAAACTCCAAAGAAAGTAGAAGATTTAAGTACATACAATTTTTCAACCCAAATTAATTTCAGTAAAATTTCTCACTCAAGACCCCCAACATCACTTCCAAGTGTCCCAGACCAATTTATTCCCTGTAACAAAGGGCTCTCTGTCCTCATTATCTGACACTCCCAGAAACTGTGCAGGCAGAATGGAACAGCTCCCTGGGAAAGAAAAAAAAAAAAAAAAGAACAAACCCAAACCAAGCACAGCTTCTGCCTATACAATAGCTGTTTGTCACCATTGTCACACCATCACAAAGGGGAAAGAGGAAGCACAAGCTGCAATATTGGCCCTTGTTATGAAAGCACCAGCTTTGTTTAGGCAGGAAAATAAAAAACACTGAGCAGCTGGAAGAAAAAGGATTGTTAAAACAAACTGCAAAAGAGCACAGGACCAACAGGGAACTCACACAAAGCAGGGACACAAACTCAACAGCCACTACCTCCACCATGGTGCTCCAGCATCATCTCCCCAAGAAGGGCTGCCTGGACTCCCTTCTGCTCCCAGTCCTAAGGAACAAAACCCCTCTGCTCTCAGATCCCAGTCCATCCTTCCCTGACCTCCTACCTGCCCCCAAAGTAGCCACTCACACCCCTGGACAGCGGACACCTCCATGGCAGGAACAGCAGAGGATACATGGAGATGTTCTTCTGCTGGAGCTGCAGTGAGCAAGTGCTCCCAGCCTCTGCCTTGGTGCCCTTGCCACAAGCAGCTCCTCACCCTGTGGACCAGCCATTGTAAACACTTCAGGCCACACTCCACACAGATCCACACTGCAGACCAGGGGAAAAAAAAAAAATACAGTAATAAATTAAAAAAAAAACACAAAAACACAACACAAAAAACCCTCGTGGCAGAGAAAAGCATCAAGTTCAAAATGCAAGAAAATTGCAGAGATCCTTTTGTTTCAAGGAGATCTGCCCAGAGGATGCATGAGTTGCTGCCAAACACTTCACCTCCCCTCAGCACGCATTAGCTCTCCTGCAAGGCTCTCCCAGACCTGCCATTACAACACAAACTATTTATACAAACCTCAGTTTAATTCTGTTTTCAACAGCAGGACTGTGATTCATAAACCCATGGGATGGGTTATTCCTTGAAGACCAAGTTAAAAATGGATAAACCACTACCAAGCACAGACAGCGAAGGGAAAAGAGCATCTCAAAACTCGTGTCTCAAAGGCCTTTGGCCAGAGGATCTAGTGACACCCTCTCAGAAAAGTTTTCTCTTCCCCAAGAAAGAATGCTACAGATACAAGAATGAGCAAGAGGATAAGTATTATTCTTTATCCTAGAATATGCTTAGCACCTGCAGATAAGTATTCAGGAATCAGGAAGTATCTTCGTCCAATTATATTCAGTGTCAGAAGACAAAACCCCATACACGGTTATCTAAACATGCTGGCTAAAGAGTTTATTGACCACCAAATAAATATCACCACCAATGGCTGATACTGTCAGAGTGCAAGCACAAAATTATTCTCGTGAAAACACTTCACTTTTGAAAAAATAATTAATGCAATGAAGGCAGGGAATGTTCCACCCTCTACCACAGACAGGAAGATGTTTTGCTCACTTTGGGTAGAAGCAGTGGTTTCCAGAGGGAAAACACCAATGTTCACCTTTCTCAAATTTAAGCCTGTTGTTCACATCTTTAACTGTGCAAATCTGCTGCAAAAAAAAATAAAATTAAGAACACAGCATTTAATAGCAGGTTCAGGCTACTTAACTGACTTTAGAGGTGTTAATTTACTATTAAAAGTAATTGACCCTTGTAAGGAAACAGTTGAGTACTTGACATAATGACAAAGTTGCTCCAAGTGAGACAGAAGCTGCTGACGCTGCACAGCCCAGAACAGGACCTGCTGGGACAAGATCCCACCCAGCAAGATGCTTTTTAAACCCCCCCAGGGGACCTGGTGGGTAAAAGATTGATGAGCTCCAGCTATATCAACAACACATAGGAAAAGTGTTCACTTACCATCAGTGACCATGGCAAATAAACAGAGAAAGTTCTACTACTATAACAAGAAACCCCCCAAAAAAACCAAACAGAAACAACAACAACAAAACACACAAACGATAAAAAAACACACACCAAAACAAACAAACAAAACCCAACCCCAGCCTTGGAATACAGCCTTAGTTTAATGTAGGGACCTGTTTCTCTTCCTCCATCTGTCACCGTTATCTGAACGCCTCTGCCGCAGGCCTGCACCAACAGCACACCCCGGCCTAGAGAGTGGTCTGCTCTCCTCTTTGATTTTATCAGCGATGCTGGCAAGTGAGGATTCTGCTTTCACAACCTTTTATTCTTGCTGTTACTCAGAAGAAATCCATGTTTTCTTCCCCTGCCAGAACACCTCTAGAGCAGGAAGGGAGTAGGCTAGAGGTGAGTGCCCTGCAATACCGCCAGGACTGGACGCTTCACAGGCTTGGCGACTGCTGCCCCACTGATGAATGCTCCTGAGAACACTAGCATCACCCACAGCCCACATAAGTGCCCATGTGGGGACCTGTGTCCCAGCATCCTGGAGGATGGGCAGGCACTAGAATTCCAAAGGAGATGCGTCTGCCTGGCTGCAGGTTGGAGTGGGCACCAGCACCTGGAAACATGCAGGAGAGGCCAAAGGGGGAGGTGGTGGCCCCAAGACCATCCATTTGGCTGAGGGTGCCAGAGACCACTGACACCTCAGGGGCCTCTTCCCATCCAACAGACACTAACCAAGGGAGTGCAGCCACGGGCACCTGTGATCTCTACCAAACATTGCACACCATCTGAACCAAGGGCAGAGAGCCTGAGAACATGGGCACCATGCTCTCAACATATTTTTTTATGCGTCTCTGCATCCCCTCTCCACCCTGCAAAAAAACCAAAAAACTCCCCTAAAGAAACCATTGAGTTATCAGTGTGGAAACCACCACCTACCCTCTCATTCCTTCACATAGCCAATCAGTTTCACATGGCAGGGAACCGCTGTTACAATAAAACTTCACAGTATTCTCACTGTTTGGAGAAGCGAGGCAGGTCTGGAGCGCTTTTAAACCAGTTGGGTCTCACAGAAACCCAAAGCATTACAAGGTGCTTTCAAACGGCAAGTGCAATGCCTACACCCTGTGTCACAACGCTCTGCTGGGTAAGTGCATGGCCCATGGTGGGGCACAGCACCAGAGGGGCAGGGCAGCCCACAGCGCTGACGGATGGAACCATGGTGCTAAGGCCGCAACAGGAAGAGCACCACGGTGTCAGCCCATACAAGCAGCAGGTTACAAACTCATCGTGCCCCCACAATATGTTCCTGACATCAGCCGAGCTCCCAGGCGCTGCAGAAGGCCACGAGGCACACCTCTCATAGCTACCGCTGCCTCCACCTGTGCACACTCACAGCTCCCGGCACCGCAACAACGATAATTAGTTGTAACTTTTCTAACGGCAGCACAGAAGAGGGATGAAACAGCAAAACAGATACTTCCACCAGCAAAAAGCAACAGAGATAGCAGACAGCTTTCAATGGCACCAGTAACACAGGGAGTGGCATCATGCAGACTGCCAGCGCTGGCCCGGGGATGACAAGGGGCTGTTGCCACGGCCAGCAGTGTGGGGCACAAAGCGCTGTCGCCTGGCCAGACCACACATGGTCTGCTTCCCCAGAAGGATGCCAGGAACTGAAGCAGCTCTCCAGAGCTACCAGCACATGGTCGAGGAGGCAGGAGGGATCGCAAGCCATGTGAGTGCTCGGATGAGGGACCAGACCCAACCTCACCCTTACAGCCAGAGCAACCAGGTGGCCCATGTGACACGGGGTACACCTATTCCCGGTGTCACCACCGGCAGGGGCTGGACGTCTCTGCTGGCCCCCAGCTCCATGACACAGAGGCCAGTGCCAAGTTCAGCAGCCAAGCAAAGGGCACCGACGTGCCGGGCCGCCACCACATCAAGGAGAAAAGGCGCCCGAGGGCCGGTGCTAGGCAGGTAAGGCCCTGCTGCCTCATACTCCATCTTCCCGCCTCGATGGGACGAGGGTTGCCCCCAAGCCCTGCTCACCTTGAAGTCGCGGCTGTGCTGCGGGGTGTACTCCAGCGTCCAGAGGGCCCGCACCAGCTGCGCCAGCTGCTCGGTGACCTCGCCGGGCGCGGGCGGCGGGCCGTCGGCGGCGGGGCTGGGGGCAGTGGGGGGCGGGCCGCCGCGGAACTGCTCCAGCGCCAGGAACTCGGCGAAGAGCTCGGTGTTGCTGAGGCACTGCAGGATGGCGTTCATGAAGCAGGTGTTGCCGTGGTTGCGCAGCCCCGCCACGCCGGGCACGACCTCGGTGCCGCCGGTGGGCCGCGGCGGGGGCTCGGGGCTGCGCGGCGGGCCCGGCGGGAAGCAGCTGCCCAGGCCGCCGGCCGCCTGCGGCGGGGGCAGACGCGGGGCGTGCGGGCCGCGGGGCTCGGGCTCGCTGCTGTAGTGCGAGAGAGTGGAGAGGGTCTTCAGCACCCGGCTCATGAACCCGCCGAGTGACCGCCCGGATGGCGCCGGGGCGGCGCTGGCCGGGGCCGGGGCCGAGCCCGCGCCACCGCCCGCCGCCCGCCCGCGGAAGAGCCGCTTGCTGAAGGAGCGCTTCT